>NMRB01001895.1:33515-81563 GCA_002633025.1 Notospermus geniculatus | reverse complement strand
CTCTACAAGCCTGTGTGCATTGTGTACATTGATGTGTAGTGAGTGTGTATGCTTTGGTTGGGCCTAATCAATGCATGAATGCAGAAGCAGTAACCTGCTCCAAGGCACATAGGCCTAGGCCCCTCCCTATGACATGCTGCACTTTCATTAGAAAATGGAACGAATTTATTAGGCCTAGGCCTAGGCCTAGTGCCCAAGCAAGGAAGGTTATCGATTGATGTCGTGATGACGGAATAGGCCTACGCTTACGGTAAGCGGCGTATCTTGGCACGATGCCAACTTTACCGGTCGGGTCGACCAATCATATTGCACTTGACTTGACTTTATATCGGGTCTTCGGCTAGGGCCTAGCCTACCACTGGTACCACGATTCAAATTTTACAACACCGGTTCTGATTGGCCTCCTCTTCGAGAGGCGGCAGATTCGCCACAGACCGGTCAATTTCTCGAATGGTGATGTGCTATGTAACGCAGTGGTGAACAGATCGACCTTCGATTATCGAACATGCCATGCCATGGCATGGCATCCTTTTGCTTGAGAGCTGTCACAGCGAGGAGGCAGGCAGGCACGCAACAGTGAGACTGACTGAAGTGAAAGTGAAGAGTCATCATCAGTCATCATCAATCAGATCATAGGCATAGCGTGTGGTGTGTGCAGTGGTGCATAGAGGGCTGCCTGCTGTGGACTGTGATCTTACCTCTTTATCTTTTTTAATCTAAATTATGGTGTTTCGTCCATCTCTTTTTCAGGTGTTTTATCCTAACTCCAATCATGTCAACCCTAACTGTAGAAGAATGTGAGTTGCTGAGTGATTCCAAGTACAGAGCTTACATCTCTCAGGTTGAGAAAGCACTGCGAAGTTTTGAGAATACCAGTGAATGGGCAGATTTGATTTCAGCTCTTGGGAAACTTAACAAGGTATGGACTGGCTTTAAAGTCTTGCTGGAAACTGTGATTTTGTGCTGCAGCAGGGTACATAATAAGTCGCTGTTGACCCCACTTTTGGTCTAGGTCTTGGAATGAATACCCGTAATTTTGACAACACTACACTACTCTTACGCATTGGCCTTTGTTTTTTCACTGCATTCTTTTTCATACTGGGCTGATATCGAGTTTCTGATTTTCAGGTTTTGCTGAATCATGTGAAGTACCCTGTTGTGCCAAAAAAAGTAACAATTGGGAAACGTTTGGCACAATGTCTGCATCCTGCTCTGCCAAGTGGAGTACATTTGAAGGCTTTAGAGACATACGAGATTGTTTTCAAATGTATCGGACCAAAACGCCTGGGCCAGGATCTTTTTACGTACAGTGCAGGCTTGTTCCCTCTACTTGCATATGCTGCTATGAATGTCAAACCAACATTGCTGAAACTGTATGAGACTCACTTTGTGCCTTTGAATAAAGCTATCAAACCAGGCTTGACTGGATTACTGCTTGGTTTATTGCCCGGATTGGAGGAGGGTTCAGAATATTATGATAGGTAAGTTTAGATATTGAATCCTGCATGATGAAGGTGAGGGTTGATTTGGTAATGGTAGTTGGTAAATTGTGTGTCACTCCTCACACCCAGAGACAATATCGCAAAACATCATCTTTGCCTGCCCAGAACCTTTGCAACAAGTCTGAAATTGGTCTTGTGCTGGATTTACCAGCTCTCAGGATCAGTGTTCTAGCCAGTCCAGTTTTACAGGGCGGTACCACCCTGTTCAAAATTCAGAGGTTATTTTACCGCCCTGTTTAAAAATGTAACTTGCAAGGCATTTTCTATTAGATCACCCTGTTTGAATTTCACTCCCGCCCTGTTTGAAAATCCAGGGCCTAGGAATCATAGGAAAATGCAGTCATCCCGCACTGTTTGGAAAAAATTCTGGCTAGAACACTGAGGATCAGTCATGTTGAAGAATACATCGAATTACAGTACATGCACATCTACTATTCAGTATTTCCACTGTTCAACTTCATGACCAGTCCTCTTCCACATGTACACTACAGTGTTTGGACGCAGTGGCACATGTGCATAATTGATTTTAAACAGCGGTTTTTAATGTATCACCAGTGTCAAGATGAACAAATAAACTTTGCACATTGTGCAGTGTGTCGTAGGATATTATAACATCCAGGTTTCATCAGCAATGATTAGTAGTGCTGGACAGATTTTTAGGACCAAAAAAATGCTCTTGAATCAAACCCAACAGCTGTGACAACATAATAACAACATTCGGTTGGCAATCTGTTTTGAAAAACATACTACCAGGTGTACATCTTGGGCTGCATCTATTCTACAGTCAGCTGCTACTATACTACTTGTAGGCCCTGTTGTAAAGGCAGTTATGGATGTAGGTGTGTGGTACCAGCATCATTTATGTCTGGACCACACTCTTTGTCTCCCCACACTCCAGCATTTCACGTAGCCACTCACATTCCGTGACATTCAGATCAGAATTGGTACCATGATGGTTTTATCTTCAGCTAATGTCCAAAAAAATGGTGAGCTTCACATTTTGATCTACAATGTAGGAGGATACCAGGCCCGTAGCAGCCGGGGGGTCCAAGGCCCCCCACTTTTTTTGCCAAAAATACCTTGGCCCAAATGTCCATTTTATATGTCCATATTTTTGCTCTCAGATCCCAGGAAAATGCATCTAAAGCACTTTTTTCCCAGACAAATTTGGGCTTCACATTCCGGTCCTGACCGCCTCCGCCGAGCTACGCACCCAACCTTTCTGTCAATCCTGGATCCGACCCTGCCAGGGACCCCCCACTCATCAGAGGGCTGCTACGGGCCTGGATACCTGTTATCAAATAAGAACCTCTTCCTTTGGCCTCTGTTGTTTTTCACACACCGCACCTGACTGCTTGCACATTCAGTCATCTAGTATACATGGTATACTGTTACGAATTGAAGGCAGTGTATATGCTGAAGGTTGAAAGCAGTGTTGCTGTCGACCATGTCGACTGCATACATAGGAACCATGATAAATGGGATACATGGTGGTACAAGTGCAGAATGATCAACTGTTATAATGTCAGTGTACATTATGTATGTGAAAGCTATTGTTTGCCTCATTATTTCATTGAATTGTTCTGCACTCTATTACATGTATCTGTTCATCCATGGTTCCTGGCTATAGTCGTATCAGTTGAAGTGGACCAAGCCTTACATGCCTTATTCATGAAGTAGACATCATCAGTCTACAGACCCAGAGAATGTGTGTCCTGCTGGAAAAGAGTTTTGAGAAAAACATTATTGGCAAACCTCCTGTTCATTGCTTCGATACCCGGGCAGGTTGTTCACAATCACAGGCATGACAGGTGGCTTTTAAGTGGTGTGATGTGCAGGCATGCGGTGCTTTGCATAAACAGTGATGTTATTTCCATACATTCATTGAATCATAGCCACAAGCTGTACCGTACCCTTAATAGTAATGTGAAAGCATTAGCTGCAGGAAATTGTTGAGTTCTTGGCAAATAATGAAACACCCAAGTCTGCAGTTAGGACTGTGCTCTCTGGTCAGTGTGTGTCTGCTGTAACCACTGCATAGAGAACGACCAAAATGAATGGGTTTCCCCAGATTTTATAGAGGCATGAGCAGAATTGCCCCGACCATCCCCCTACCCCCGATAATGCTTAAAAGGCAAGTGGGATTGTTGTATATTATAATGTCAGTACCGGTAATGTACTGGTAGGCCTAGTACAAGCAAAGGAGTTGGTTTTACAAAAAATGAACAAATGTTTCCTTTGTTGTACAGGACCAGTTCCCTGCTGGAGGAGTTCTGCGAATCAGCCGAGCCAACGTTTTTCTATGGATGTCTTTGGGAGTGTGTGCTGATCTCACCCAGTGTCCGTCTGGCAGCCATCACGTTTGCCCTTGCTCATTTCAACAGGAAGCAGTCCATGGAAGATCAGCTTTACTTCATAGGAACAAACATTGATACAATGGTAGGTTCAAATGATATGGGAACTAGCTGAGGTCTCTGTTGAAGCCAAGTTTCAGACTCTATCATGCTATAGAATGATTGAGCCCTGATAGCCTAGTGGTTATCACGTCCGCTTAACAAGCGGCAGGTCCCGGGTTCGAATCCAGCCCGGGCCATATGGGATTTCATTCCCGACTTTTCAGTCCGTCGCATGGGACAGTACGCCGTGGTGCCTTGTACCTTGTTTCTTTGCAAGGGCAAGTAAAAGACCCCATCTAAGTGAAGAACATGAGTAGTTTGTGACGGCCTCCTCCGTACTTACATGTACCAAGGCCAATAATGCTATAGCCTCAGCCCTGACGGAAAAATCAAATGCAAAATTGTACTCAAGAAGCTACTCTGTGTAGGCCTAGTTCTTTATTATATGTCGTAGCTCCAGGAACTCTGCTTCCATCCACTTAATCAAGCAACATCTCGTTCTAACATGTCTAATCAGAAAGTTCTCCGTAATGATTCCATCTTTAGAGTTTCCAAGGTTGTATGGCTATCTTACAATACATTGGACAACAGTTCTGTGATTGATGACTTATCTGCCAACACTGACCTACATACGTAGTCCAACATCAATATTTTATTGATTTTGTGAAAGAAGAATACGCAGTACCATAACATATGGTGGCGAAGTTAAGATGAATGATCTGATGCAAACAGAGTAACTAAAGGACCTGGCCCAGTGATGTGTGGTCGGGCTCTAGGACAATTCGTCCCTGGACAACCAGGGATCAAAGTTCATTTTCTGAAAAAGCAAATTTTGGTCAAACAGGCCAAAAATCAAGTCGCCCCAAGTACACAATGCATTAGGATGTCCAATTTTATGGTCACACAGGGCAAAATTCAGGTTGCATTTTAAATCAACTGGTCATGAACTTTGTACCCTGACAACTCATCCCGTAGGACAATTCCTCCATGGGGAATTCATCCCCATGGACAATTCGTCCCCAGTCCGTTATCGAAGATCTCAGCTAAGAAGGCTGGTTCTTCGCCCCCTCCCTGATTACATCCAGCGAGCACTGTCCAATCATTCTGCAGATTCAATCCATCAAACGAGATTTTTGGTGTTCATAAACCTTCCAAGCCCTTGAACTACAGTCCTTTCATGTCCTGATGTTTCAGGTGAATGCCATCTGCAGTGCAGTCCAGGATACCAGTGTTCTTGTCCAGAGGAGCGTCTTGGACTTCCTTCTGTTTGGTTTCCCTATGCACAACAGTCAGCTGACCAAAGACGACATGACCAAGATCGTCGTCGCAGCGCTCCACGTGGTGCTGCGTAGAGACATGTCGCTAAACCGTCGACTATTCGCGTGGCTTTTAGGGACGAGTGCAAATGGATTAGCCATGGCGGGCATCACGAGGGAAGAAACAACAGATAGTCCAGAGCATCGATTTTCTGTTTATTTCAATAAATATTCACGCGAGCTTTTGGTACATGCTGTCCGACAATCATTGCGGGACGTCCCTCTAGTTGACGTCAAGTCATCGGTGAAGCCATCCAATTTGAAGCCGTTTAGAATGTTGATCAGTTTGTTAGACAAGCCTGAAATCGGTCCTGTGATACTTGAGGATGTTTTGGTGGATGTTTTTCGTTGCTTGTATCGAGAGTGTGCCCCGTTGTTACAGAAAGGAGATTCAGAGATTGAGCGGCGGAATTCCATCGGGATTAAAAATGGAAAGAAGAACGGAAAAGATTCCCGCAGTTCGGAGGAAAAGAATGCAACGGAACTCATCAAGACAGCCAATCTTATGTTCAGTACATTTGAACCTTATTTTTTGTGGGATTTTGTGTCGAGGAAGTTTGAGGAGGTCTCGGCGGAAACGAAAGTGAGAGGTCGAACAGGGAGGCGTCCGTGTGGTGGAAAGCAACTCTCCGTGGTGGAGTTATGTGAACTTGTGGACTTCCTCCTGGAGACTGTGTCAGTGGTAGGTACAAGTAGACACCACATTGATGTTCTTAAAGCCCCCGTCACATATCCACCAGGCCCCGTACGATTTTCCCCACCCAGCGGCTTGCCATGGATGTTAGAGACAGTACGGGTCCATTACGATTTTCATTTTCATGTTCATTTTCATTTTCATTTCTACGGTTTTCATTCCCTGGGGATCGGGGGCAATCTGTCTGTTTTTACTCGCCGTACGGGCCCCGGAGTGGATATGTGACGGGGGCTTTACCAAAGACTTCTGATCCACTCAGAAGAGTCTTACAATACATAGCACCCCCTGGTAAAGCTTTGTCATATGCTTGAATTCCTTGAGCCAGAGTCGGATAGTTCTCTTTTTGATCAAAATGTCTTGTTTTGCAGGAAACTTACACCGAAACTCAGACGGAATATCTGCCTGAGCTCCTACGGAAGATCACAACTAGCCTCACCCTAAACTGTGACACTCTGCAATACAAGGAGCTGACGGCATGTTTAGACCTCTGTAACAAGATTCTGACGAAGGTGCAGCCATCCATGGCGATGGTGGATGACTCTGACGACGATTCTGTTAAAACGAATTCAGAGGGGAAAGCTGACCTCAAGGAGGGAGCAAAGAAACAGATGGAGAAAACTTTGGCCTTGAATCGCACGGAGCGTGAATCTAGTCCAGATTTTGTCGATAGTGAGATCAGTGAACCGTATGTCAGCGCAGAAAGTGATTTAGACTCAGACTTTTCCAAGTCGCCGTTCAAGAAAATTGGGACGCCTGTGAGTAGGGTACCAGGCAATGAGATGACATCACCAACCACCCTGATTCAGGCATGCGTCCAAAGTTTTCAGACATTTTATTACGCCTTCGTGACAAAGCGTGTTTTCAGCAGCGAGGAGGTCGTTAAGACTTCAATGGAACGTCTTTTGATGTCGTCGGATGTTCTTCTAGAGCGGCAGACGGAGGGGTCAGAAGATTCAGCTGTTTATTCTGGATCAGAAAACTACGAATCAGGTAAGAATCCTTTGTGGACCCAATCATCGTCTACAATGCCAGTGAAATGATTTAGGCCATGGGGTGTGATGGAGCGGCGTGGTGTAGTGGTTAGCGAGACGGACTTCAGATCAGAGGGTCCCGGGTTCGATTCCCAGTCCTGCCCAAGAAAAAAAACACGCTCACTAGTGACCTTGAGCAAGTCACTTTGCCTCACTTGCTTCACCCCACCCAGGTGTAAAAGGGGTACCTTGCTGGTAGTGATGGTCTATGTGAATGTTGAGTCCAAGAGCGCTGAAATCGGCTGCCGGGACTGTAATACTCCCCAGGGAGTGGAGAAATGAAATTGGAATGAACAGACCTATAGCTGGGGAAAAAGTGTGAAGCGTCCTTGACACTGCATTGCAGTAAAAGAACGCTATATAAAAGCTCCCTTTTGTTTGTTTTTTTATGGCTGCCCAGTCTGCCATACTCATAATACCTTCTCCTTTTCCTTCCAGATAAGCGATATTTAGAGATGCTGTGTGTCAGTCGCGATTGCTGTGAGGCGTACATGAAGGCGTCGCAGCTTCTGGTCGAGTTCTCTACATTCCCGATGTACTGTACGGAACATTACCGTCTTTTAGACCACACCCGCAGGAAGGGTAAGTAACCAGAGAACCCACAGCAATCATTGAGTACAGATACAAAGTAGAGTCTCCCTCTGAGTCTCAGTATTCAATCTTGGCCATGTTAGCACTGATTGTGACAAAACAGACACACTGATCCGTCCGTGTTCGATGGTTTTCAGACAAGTACGTGATCTCTCTCTTTGGGAGACTCTACTCGGTTGACCAAAAAAGTCTTGAAAAGTTCTTGTTGTGTGCCCCATCGATGGATAGTTCTTTCTTTTCCCTTTATTTTGATGATGATGCATGTTGGTGTTGACTTGAAGCTGAAGGCATTTCGCATTACCCACATTTTGCTTTAAGGCTGGGGGCTACCTATGCCGACTTTATTGACGCTCTTTGAAAACAAGCGTCCTAACATATTCATGACAAAAAGTAACAAACTGATGTTAACGAAATGTTTTAGCTACAACCTTTAGGCTCACGTTCTGTGAAAGAATTGTTCATTTTGACTAATTACGATGGAGTTAATTAAGTTATAACAGGTTGTCAAAATTTGAGTTCGCAAACAATTTTGCAGACTTGGGATGCGACACATCAGTTTCCCACATAGTCTGTAAGGTACAGGCCTGATGCCTGCAGGGCGTAACGATCCGTTTTTTACGAAAGTACTTTCCGTTTAATTGGTATAAACTAATTAATGCCAAAAAAGGGCTCTATTTACAGTTTTTGAAATATTTCATATTCCCGACCAACTATTCAAAAAAGGCGATCGTGTTGCCCTAGAATGCACATATGGCAATAACATCCAAAAGAAATTTTTCAAATATATGCGTCCACAAATGAGAAAACTTGTTTTGCAAATTTGAAAAATTCCATACCACTCGCCAGTTACTTCTTTGTTATGTAGATTTGCATAATTCGCGCCATTTGAGTAAACTCTGTTCGGCCACTTGTGACCAAAGCACCAGTGACAGAGCTGAACAATACCCGCAGTGGACACAAAAGATTTAGGGTCGGCACGTACACTGAAGATTGGTTTTCGAAAACAGTATACCAGGGTGAGCGGATTTAATCTGAATGTGAATGACTGGTCGCACAAAGGCCAGTTCCGTGGATTGCCACTAGGGAATGAGCTCAGCTATAGGTAGCCCCCAACCTTAATGGCCAGCTTTTTGTGAAGGCCTACAACTTTAGCTAACCCCGTAACGACCATACTCGCTGCTTCATGCATTCATCCCTGCACTTGGCAGCCCTGCTCATACTCCAGGCAGTGTAACCAGGACATTTGCATGCATGGCGAAGATACCAGCATTTGGCCTATTGAAATCATGTACGGGAAACATCTGCTTGACTCTTGAGTGGTTCTTGAATTCTCAAACATGTGAATTTGTTAAGTAGTGGTAAGAACTGCCTTCAGTCATGTCAGTCCTCGTAATGTCTTCTTGATATAGCTCTAGATGTTCAACCTGTTGTCAGCTTTTCATCTGCTTGTTAACCATTCCCCTGCACTGCTGATACTAACTGGATGCCTACGTTAGGGGGATTTAAGGGGTCTCTTCTCTGGAGACCTTGATGACCTGGTGCAGTCTCTACAGTGGAGACCTTGAGTATCTTTATGGGATCTCTGCTGTGGAGACCTTTGGTTTCCCTGTAGGATGCTACCTAAGATTCCTTTGTCCTTAAATAAAGCTGTTATGCTCAGCTGCGAGTGAGCTATTTCTCAGTTCAAAATGACCAACTGTACATATCATAAGAATGTTTTTTGTGGCAATACTAACAGTTTTGTTTCAGCCTGTCTACTCAGAACCCGTTATGTTCCACAGTGCTGCTGTCAGTTTCAGACCCGCTCATGTCAGTCTTGTTAATTTCAGGCTATTTTCACGTCAGACTCCCAACTGGTAAGCCCCGATCTCAGAGCAAGCCTGGGAATGGCTTCAGCTGTCTGTTGATCTGATACGAGACCCGCGCTAGAGTTTTTGCTTGGGTCTCAATCTTCAGCAACTAACCCTTTTCTTCATTCATATGACATCCTAGCCAATCTTGAATCATTGATGCACTGTCTCATATTTGTGTCACTGGTGTATGGTGTAGTGTGCGCTGTTGCCCCCTTCGCATCTGTGATTTAAGCCTGCTGCACACTGGAGCCATCTGCTGAGCAAAAAGTCGTTCGAGACTGTTTGCTCAGCAGATAGCTCGCGTGTGTGCATATTTTTCGGTGAGTTCTCTGCCTCACGAGGCAGAAAACTCACGAAAATACACGCACACGTCAGCTCTCTGCTGAGCAAACGGTCTCGAATGACGTTTTGCTCAGCAGATACATGTAGCTCCAGTGTGCGGCAGGCTTTAGGTTCATTTCTCTGTTGACCCAACTTCCTCATTAATGATAGAATGGGCAACTCCCTGACAATTTCCGTGGGGAATCCAGTGAACTTTGGAGTCACTTAAAATGTTCAACACAAAGTTGTATTCATTGCACAACTACATGTAGGGCTGGCAAATTTGATGAAAGATTGGCTTTGGTTTGTCCCGAAATAACTTTAAATGACTGATATACTGCGTAATCAAGTTCTGTGACCAAAAGCTGGACATGCAGCATTTGAATCTTTATTCTGAAGTCTGTTATCATGGATTTCCCGACTTGAGGTTGCTAGGCAAAGTGCCTGTGTATGCAAAATGCCAGGGGATTTCCCGGGCAAAGTTTCTAATGTAACATGTCCAGCGTTTGTCAATGACGTTTCCATGATTTTCCCTCAGTGCTCTCCACTGGTACTTAAGTTTGGTGGGCCACCTTGACCAGACTCAGGTACTCCACCATGTAACTGTAATGACAAGTTGCCTCACCTGACCAGACCCAAGTTTCTGACCATTTTGTGGTGTGGCATACCGCTCGAATATAACCATCCAGTGGAGATCACTGTAATCCATGTACTAACAACCGTTTGTTCTCTGTTTAGCACAACATCATTTCAGGACACAACCTCTGTAACATTGGGTGGGGTGGTCCTTTTTGGATTCATAACAAGGGCTTAACTTTCTCCTTCAGAACGTTAAGGCTTAATTTTCACAGATCTCAAATAACATTTCGTGACCGGTTGGGAAGAATGTTTGTAAACCTAAAAACTTGCAATTATCAAATGTTCTTGCAAAATACAAGCCCTGTCATTTTGGGGAACAGTCCATTCCCGGCAGAATCCTTTCAGGTCTGCTCAGATTGAAAATTCAATTCGCCCAACATTGCTTATGAGAAAACTAATAAGGCTGTATTTGGTGCTCACCTCTCACTTCAGTATTTATCAAAATCTGTTCAAATCAGTTAAGTATGGTTGACAGCTGATACAACATGTTCAGTATTGATATAGAAATCTATTTAGCCTGCTTTAGCCATCATACGCAGATGCAGTGTACATACAATCTACAGTCTATCACATTTTTCTGTAGTTTAGCCCATAGGCCACAGTCCTTTGAGTAGGCATTTGTTTGAAACTGAACTGAGTTTCGTTGTGTCAGACAGTCAAATTGTTGGTGAGTGGAGTCGGAGGTGGACTAAAAACCATCATTCAGCCCGACATAAAGTCAACATGAGGTTTTTATGTTTCTGGGTCTATTCCCGAGCTAGAACAAACAATTGCAGATGTAGAGAATTTAATAAATGACCTTCTGGGAATCGGCCTCATTGGTGCGCGTAGATTACTGGCAGTGAGATCGATAGTGCAACCAGTGTTATTGGAATATTGAACATGTTATCACGGATGATTTGCTCGTAGAATGTAGGTGGCCTCTCTGACATGCACTTTTGTGCATTTTTCATTGGAATCTGATCCCACAAACAACATTTCGTGATGAAGATAGCAAAAGAAGTCGTTGCCCCGGGAATGAGGGAACCTGTTGATGCTCAATTATTCACTGTTTCTGCAGATTTTGTCCAGTTTCAGATTTCCTCTTCATATGTTCCACCAAGTCTCATGCAAGGCATTTCTAAACTGTGGAACCCAAGCTCTTGTCGTATTACATCTAGGACAGAATCGAAGCTCTTGACCTTGGCATTGGAAGGTCAAGGTCAGGATCTGAGCTCTTGACCTTGGCTTTGGATGGTCAAGGTCAAGATCCAAGCTCTTGCCCATCTTGACCTTGGCATCGAATGGTCAAGGTCATGATCCAAGCTGTTGACCTTGGCATCGAATGGTCAAGGTCATGATCCAAGCTCTTGACCTTGGCACTGGAAGGTCAAGGTCAGGACCCAAGCTCGTGACCTTGGCATTGGATGGACAATGTCGTGATCCAAGCTCTTGACCTTGGCACTGGAAGCACAAGGTCAGGATTCGTGCGACCTTCACCTCATAATAGCATAAAGGAATCAACCATAAAGGTTCAACTGACAAATTTAGCATTTTATAAATGTGGACAATATGCCTTTAAAACCCAACAGATTTGCATTCTGACGTTTCCATGTGATAGGCAAGACCCTTCTGCACATTCACTGCAAATTTTGTTGAATTCCGACCAGTTGATCTTGTGATACAAAAGGTCTGAATTAATGAGAACCCCACGAACGATGTGTGTTCAGGGTCATCGGTGTACATTTGAATAGGCTGACGTACATTTGTACATGGAACACTAATTGTGCTGAAAATAGCTCAGTTATCGTCAGAAATGGAATTCAAAGCATCATGTTGGCAGGTTCATGTACCTCTTCACCACAAAAAAAGTTGAAGCTCGTGCCTATTACGTAAAGCCAAAATTCAGGCAGTGAGAGACATCTGGTGGCAACAAAGGAAGTGTCTCCCTCAGTAAGCTCATCGTTCGCAGTTAAACCTTTATGGTTGATTCCTTTATGATAATAGCCAATGCTTTCTTCACTCATGCTATACATGCACATTTACTCATTCAAATTGTCATTTTGTGCCCTTCAGATACACACAGTGAACGTCCAATTCGGGTCATGCCAGGTCGGCCCATCGGGTTGCCAGGTACACAGATGGCGCTTATTCTGCTAATTATTTGTATTTAATGGATCAAGGGGCTTGTTTGGACTTGTTGTCCTCTCCAGGGTCTAGGGAATGATTTAGGAGTGTCTCGTGATAGGATCAGACTCTTGATAAGGGTCAAAGAAGGGCCACTTTGTAGGCGAAATAGAACCAAAAGTTGGGAATATTCCTATCCGTGCAGGGACGGATCCAGGATTTCGGGAAAGAGGGAACACACTGTGCTAGAAACATAAAATCTGCGGTGAATTTCAATGATTTGCTCCAAATTTCAGAATTTCATGGTCGATTTTACAGATTTGTTGGCCAAAAGGGGGGCGTGCGGCGGGTGCGCCCCCCTTGGATCCGTGCCTGCCGTGTAGTGTTGTGTTAAGGTTTATGTAAAGTGACTAGAAATCTCGACTTTTTTACGCAAAAAATCTGGCTAACTGCATACTAAATTTGGAAAACAAGGCTCGGGGGCCCTAGGGAGCTGTCATAAGGAGGTCCCCCGAGCCTTATTTTCTCCATTTAGTGCGCAGTTAGTCAGATTTTTTGCGTCAAAAATTCGAGATTTCGAGTCACTTTACATACGGTAACCCTTAACCAGAAAAGCATTGAGTGACAAAAAGTTTGGGGGTTATAATAAGGAGTATCTAGACCTGGGGAGGACTTGTGTTTCGCTTGTAGTTCAGCTTTATTGACAGGTAACATGTTGGGCAGTCATCCAGGTCAGATTTGACATGATCACATTAGAGTTTAGACCCATCCTGATGGATTATGGTGTCAGGGGACAGCTTGGTCCGTGTTTGCTGCCAGTAGCTGGCGTTGTTTCCTGGCTGTATTTATCTGTTTGAGTAGGAAACTCACAAACACCATCCTCCTACGTCAGGGTTTTGATCTGTCTCCTCACCTCTTCTTCATGCACCTGACGATTAGAGTGGTTGAAAGGAGCAAGGTAAAAACCCTGCTGTGGGAGGATGACAAACACAGACTTGCACTTTGCGTGATTGATTGAGTTTGTCATCGAGTCTAGCCTGGAGCTGTCCATGTTTAGTTTTGCCTTTCAGCTTCATAATCAATGCCCATAATAAGTCAGGATTGTGTAGTGACCGTTCTGAATGGGTGAGCGAACTGGTTGAGATTCTGACCCACAAAGCACTTGTAAGAATTCAATAATGTAGGCCAGCGTTGTTGGAATGGCTGATGATTTTCCTATTGGCAAGTCCGAGTAAGAATAGACGATATCACTCCAAAAGAGTGCAGCACCTGACGGTGTTAGCGTCATGACGTCCCGCACGTCACTACATGATGTCTTGACGTGAGACGAAAAAAATCAAATTGTTTCACGACGTCATGATTGCTGAAACAACTCACAAATGGATTTTTTTTTCGAGTCACGTCATGGCGTTCAGAAGTAACGTGCGGGACGTCATGACGCTGCACCGTCAGGTGCTGCACTCTTTTGGAGTGATAGAGTCTATTCCAAGATGGGTGTCCTGCCAAGCAGGATATCTTTTAAAGGTGACAGGCAAATTTGACGTCCGTCAACCATTCCTAGCCCCTACCCCATAACAAGGAAAAAACTGAAGTTTTATGTTATACGATTCACAGGTCACTATTGCTTTGCATTTTGAATTGCTTAACAAGGTTCACTGTTTTAACTTTTATAACATTTGTTGCACATTTTCCATCCTGATCCTTAATAGGGAGGTGTTTGTACGTATCAGCCTAGATTTCAGAACCTCTCTATTAAGGACACCGTTGAAAGTGATCTGGGGCATTTTATATCTTGACTTGGACATTCATGTTTATATGTGGCCTTCTTTCTGTCAGATATTCGCAATTGCAGTTATGATAAGCCAGGTCCGTGTCGTTCTACCAATTTGCATTGCATGTTAGACTTCATCAAAGTTCTCTCATACTTGCATTAATGAATCATCTCTCTCAGGTCTTAAAGGGGCACAGTATTGGATCTCAAATGCGTTGTTTGACTGCCGATGTAGATGGAGCCACCTGTTGGCAGTAAGACGAACAACAAAAATGCATTACAAAATGTACGTTACGTACTAAATCGGGTCAATTCGTTGACAACATAGTTAGTCCCTGGGTTGGAGAGTGGTGCGGTGGCGCCGGCTGCCGCCGAGAAAAAGTGGCAATACTGTGGTCCTTTAAGTGGTGCATCAGTCAAGTTCAAACCATTTTCAGGAGGGGTTGTTTTCTAATCTAGCAAAATGGTGCCATCTTTGGCCAGCAGAGGGAGACATTCACGGATTTCACAAACAACAGACATATATCTTTCTTGACTTTCGCAGTCTCATCATTTCCATTTCATGATCGCACAATATGAATGATAGCGCCTCCATGTACATATTATTGCGTCGTTTCCATGCACAGTGCACTCTTACTTTAGTACGTGTATTCATCTTAGGAGCATTCTCCTCCTTATCTTGCTACCTCCGGCCTGTTGCATGATGTGTCTCCCCACACCATACTGCATTTCTCCTTTTAGTGCTTCACAAATTGAGTTGCATTTTCAAGTCACTTTAAGTGACAGCATAAAACCTTATAAGCATGTGTAATTGCAATGGGTAGTAGCTTCAAGTGATTCGTGAAGAGTAAGTTGCTGTGAGGTCGGTGCATCACAAACCGACTTTCCGTTCCATTCTGTTCTGCTTTCTATTCCATCCTAAGTGCTGTGAGACAGGTTGTTCAATAAATTTTCTACATGAGTTTATCTCAATATGGCCCCAGCCTGATCCAAAATCTCAACTAACTTGTTGATATCCAGCTGATCCGTGGGTTAATGAATGTTAATCTGACACATTCGCAAATAATTAATGGCATGTTATCACGTTATAAACTGCGTTTGGAATCTCTCGTGACTATTGATTTTCACAGTTTCAACAGTAACTTAAAATGAAATTCGACATTTTTGTGGTCTTGCCTCCCACGATTGCATCGCATTGCATGCCGTATCACTGACATGTCTAAAGCTCCCCAAACCCCGAAGCGAAGATCATCTGTTGTGAAGCAGTGTTATAGCTAGGCCATTTTAGAGTGGCGCCGTGCCATGCCGCCAAAAGGGGGCGCCATTGTGCCCTTTTTTAACCCCTAGGGTGCCATGCCCCCAAAAAAAATTATTTTTTTTTAGGTTTTTAGTACTCCCAGACCCTTTGCCATGGCCTCTTTTGGTCATAGAAACTGGCTTAAATTGGCTGTTGACTGGAGTTTTATAGAGACCTTTTTAGCCCGCTTGGCCCATAGGCCAAAAGGGCTTATGCTGTGCTTGGCGCCTTTAGTGGTGGTCTGTCGTGCGTGCGTCCGTAAACTTTGCCCTTGTCAGATGGATAGCGCCTTCAGTTTTTGACGGATCATTTTCATATTGCATATGGGTGTGTATGACCACAAAATCTAGGTCAAGTTCGATTTTGGGTGCGATGCGATTTCTACTTTGGCCAGTAGGGGGCGCTTTGTGAAAAAATTCAAAGGCCTGTATTTTGAGAATGGCTTGAGCTATCGTGATGAAACTTTGTATGTATGTACCTCTAGTTGGTGGTGACTTGCACAGGAAATTTTGGCGCAGTCTGATTCTTGTCTTTGCCACTAGGGGGCCAAAACAAAAATATCAAATTTTTCCTTGTCAGATGGATAGCGCCTTCAGTTTTTGAGGGATCATTTTCATATTGCACACAGGTGTGTATGTCCTCAAAATTTAGGTCAAGTTCGATTTTGGGTGCGATGCGATTCCTATTTTGGTAGGTAGGGGGCGTTTTGTGAAAAACTTAAAAGGGCTATATTTTGATAATCGTTCGAGCGATTGTGTTGAAACTTTGTATGTATTTACCTCTAGCTTGTAGTGACTTCCTGACGAAATTTCGGTGAAATCTAATTCTTGACTTTGCCACCAGGAGGCCTAAGCCAAACTCACAAAACCTGCTTTTTCTCCTGAACAAAGCAACGGAACTTCATCGATTTTTTATTATAGGTATATCTAACAAGGAAATATAACATACTGCTCAAGTTTTTTATTTGACCTACTTTTCAAGGTCACGGACATCAAAGTTTGTCTGAAATTACGAGAATGGCAAANTTGGTACCGTCTACTTATATGCCAAATTTCGGTTCGATTGGACTTCAACATGGCTGCCAGGCGGCCATCTTGAAAAATTGACTTTGGCCATATCTCATCGGTAGTAAATGTTACGATGTTTCTGCACTAATCCTTCACCATTCAGTGTATCACCAGGCTACTCACACTTCATACTCTGTCACAGAGGTGAGCACAATGGCCCTGGCCATTTCATTAGCTTTTCAAATTCCGTTAGAAGAAATGTTGCGAATGAAAAGTGCCCTTTTCTAGGTTGAAGTGCCCTTTTCACGAAGTCTGCACCATGCCCTTCTGAAATCCTAGATATAACACTGGTGAAGATCCTGTGGCTTTCACGGCTCTGATCAATACCTTCTGAATATACAACGACAGATCTCTTATTCGCCTCAACAGCTGTGGCATCACTTAAGAATGTTAAGTATCGTCCGTGCATGTCATCTAACCAGGCGCATGATAATCACACGTTTGATCCACTCCTGCATTATTCTCCTCATCATATCCTCGGCGATCAATCACGAAACCCAGCGACGAACATGGCATGGGTTCGATCAGAAACACTGTCATCGCTGCTGGCCTGTACTTTATTCCCAATGTTCAATAATCGTATAGCGTATCCTGAATACTCTATGTATTTATGGTGATTTCATTGCCGTGGTGATAAAATATGATTTATCCTGTTGAATACCCTGAGGTGTTAGAAAATCACGTATGATGTGCCCTCAAGTAAACATTGTATTGGTTTTATCAACCCTTTCATTTGTAAAACACCATCATATAGAACTAGGTCAATAAAACTCACTATTTTGGGGCTTTATGAGTGAGAATTCTTGTTTCCACGTTTTATTAAAAGAATTTTTCGTTTCCAGGTGAGGTGTTATCATTCCCGCCATGGCTCCAAGCGTTGTTGACCTGTTGTTGTTACGTGAACCACTTCGAGCTGCAAACCTCCTCTGTCTCGACGATGCTGGACTTAATCTGTCTGACGCAGTCGGTCATCGGCGGGGCGGACGAACATGGCCGTCCACGCAACACGGGGATGGGGACAGTCTCCGTCGTCATCATGCCGTCGCTGTCTCCTCAGATGCTGGGCTACCTCAACGACCAGACATACTTTTATAAGGTGAGCCTATCTGTGTACCAGTAAAGGCAGAGAAGTTTGCATCGAACTAAGTTATCGGCGCAAATACCCTGTTGTCTTGTCATAGCCATCTTCACTGAGTTCAGGTAAAGACTCGGCTTCTCCTCCCTTCACCTTCAAGCAAGCAAACCACATTCCGTGTTCAACGGATTTCTTCCCCGGTCCCATAAATAGCAACCAATCACGGCAAAGCGTGCCCATGACGTGTTCCCGGTAATGACGTTGACCAATCAAAATTTGATGAAATAACATCATTGATATTTTTTCTTCGTGAACGACGAAGAAATGATGCTTCTGATTGGGTGCAGGAGAAAATCCCAAAGCGTTGAACACGGAATCTGGCTGCTTGTTGCAGAGTGTAGGAAGAGGTTAGCCGATTTCTACATGATGCATTATGCAGAATGGTCATAGCTGCCCCCACATCTCTCCAAGCCAGTCATTGTTGTGCCCATTAATGAAAATTCAAGCCCTAACCTACGTTCTTGTTCTATTCCAGATTGTTGCAACGAGACTTTGGAATTATCTGAGTGAAAATATGCCACACTATCACCAGAAAGGTGTGGAGCTGTTGTACCAGTTACATCAGTTGGCCCCGAGTACGTGGACGTGTGAAGACGTGATAGGGTCTTCCCTAGTCACTGATGATATGGTAAGAAAATAGGAAAAAGTGATTGCAATTTGTCTCCTTTCATGTTATGTGGGATGCTAAGGTCTCGATACTGGTAACTAGGCCTATGTTAGAGGCACCCCTCTGGCACTGCCAATGCTGGAGCTGATGGTCAGTTACACAGGTTCTACATCGTCATTGTTTCATTCCAGTCCAAACGCATCGAAGCATACAAGAAATTTGCAATCCTATGGCATCTCACCCGAAGCCAGAAGCCAAAATCTGGTCTAGGCTTACCGGCCAGGACGTTTGACCGTTCCATGTTCGTGTTACTGGACAGCCTGGCGATCGACACAAGCACGACCAAGGCGATAACGGACACGTGGTTGACCCATGCGATCCAGAGGGGTGATATCGCCAGAATCTTGGAACCTGTGATGTTGATGCTGTTACATCCTGATACAGCGAGGTAAAGACATCCTTCTTTGGACTGAGTTGCCCTGTTTGTCTGTACATGTATTCATCATTTCCCATAGCACTCGGGCCTCACTTCAAAACTCTCTAAATCAAATGATGTTGTCATCCATCTTGCTTCCAGAATTTCCATCCAACATGTCAACATTCACCAGCCACGGAAGGTGACGTTAGCATCCGATGATCCTCTCGACGAGACGTCAGCCGAGGCCAAGATCTATGCAATAAGCAGTGAAGGTGGTAACATCATCTATCACGTCAGCGGCGCCGAGGGTGGCAAAAATATTACCAAGAAAAGTGCCGATGAATTGCGGGTTATTGCCATGACGACTGTCTGTGATACAAAATCAGGTTCCAGTAAAATTGCGTCCACTTCGACACAACAACACGTCGAGACGGATCTGCCGTTTGAGAAGGTGGATCCACAGAATTTGAAATTGCGGGTAAATCCGTTTGGATCGGAGTCGTCTTTGGATAAGATCATATTTGATGGATATGAGATGCCTAAAGGGGATCTTCCAGATGTGAAGGGTGCGACGAGACTGGATAAGGAAACGTGTAAGAAAGAGGGGATCAGTTTCGATGACGAGGACAGCGGGGAGGAGGCGGAGACAGAGGAGGTGGATGAGGATACATCAAGCGTCACGGATTCAGCAGAAGCGATTGTCCAGAGCATCTTGGAGGATATCCTACTGGCAGCCTTTCAGAGAGCAGAATCACGGGAGCAGATCGAACTGCAGGTGTCTTCGGAGAGCATGAACGAAATACGTGACAAGCGGCGGTTATTCAGCGCAGCGTCGAAGGAGAGTTTGGATGAGGATATCTTGGGCGCGATTGAACAGCACATGAAGGTGTCAGAGATTGATTCTCCTGACTGCAGTGACGCCGAAGGGAAGAGTTTAAGCCACAAGGAGAAGGATTCCGCAGACATTCCTGGGATACATCCCCTTCATACTCATATATTGTTATACTTCCAGAAGTATGACAGCCAGAGAACTTTATACGCTTTGTCCACGCTCAAAGCCATCCTCACTGCCAATCCACGACTGGTGATATGCGCCATGGCAACGACGAGTATAAACAACGTGCGGACACCGCACTTACAGCAGCTACAAGACTTGTTGTGTCGTCATCGAAAGTCCATCTTCGGGAAGAACTTCTACAGTGATTTGACAACGGAGGCGATGTCGGCATACCGCAATGCCATGTACGCTGAGATCCTGATCTCCTTGTGTCTATACTTCGTCCGTAGTTACTACCCAAACCTCATGATGAGCAATCTGTCCGAAGACCAACTGAATGCAAATAAAGAAGTCCAGATTTTGAGTACGGAGATCCTGACCATGTTGTTGTCAGAGTTAGTCAGCTTGGCAAGGGACAGTGGGAAAGCATTCGCTACATTCCTCAGCGATTTACTCTCCCGTTGCAAAGTACAGAAAGCAATCCTTCATTGTACTCTAGCGAGTGTGTACAATTCGAGACAGAAAACCGTGGATCCGCTAACGAATAACATCACGGAGGCAATAATCAGTTTCAACGAGGAAAACATGGACGCGAATACGAATGAGACTTTCCAGATTCGGATGCTTAATCTGATTCTCGTGTTGATTATCCTGGAAGATCAGATCAAGCAACAGAAAGGCGACGCGGACCCGTTACCTGTTGGCGGGACAGACTGGGATCGACCGAAGGTGAACTTCACACCGCAATTGTCTTCGTTCCGTTACACGCACGCTCAGCCAGTGGCGTATCAAGGCATGCTTCTCTCGGCGGTCCTCAGCGCCCTTCGTCAGCAACATCTGTGTCACACGCATCGACATTGGATTAACATGGTGATGCTGGCGATGCCGTACCTCAGTCGGAGCCTGGGTAACATCATCATGGCCGTCGTCAACCAGATCTGTCGAAACCTGGAATTGCTTGCGACAGAATATGAAGACGGGACAATGACAAGACAGTAAGTGGATTCTACATCAAGTGTTGTACAAAACATGAGTTGATTCCTGTGAAATCATCACAATTTGTAGACTCTCCCACCTCGTCGTGAAGTGCTGTATTCCATATAATCCATGTAATCTGCAAATAGGGTTCTGCCGCTGCTGGTCGGCGCTGAACGCAGAAATGCCGACCGGCACTCGGCCCAAAAAGAGTATTTTCCGACCATCAGAACTAACGAAGTGTGTCACGAGAGATGCCCGCCATGCACACTTCTGAATTTCCTTTCTGTTCCCATTCACCAGATGTGCTTTGGGGTGGGCCTTCCTGACACAGTTCTGACCAACAATAAGCGGGCTGCCTAAGCAGCTAAGTTGCAAGAGAGAGGATCGGGGTCATTTTGACACCAAATGAGCTCATTATTTCGACTCTCAGGTGCCAGGAAATCGCATTTCAGCAATAATAGATTTCAAATTTTTCTGGGGGAGACCCCCCTTCAAACCAGCACTCGTTCAGTCCTGGTTAGTACCTTGTATAAGGGTATTCTCTCAAACCTGTCATACTTTCAGGTCCTCCCACCAGCCACACAGCGTCCCTCCAGACCACATCGTGACGATGTTAGAGGGTATCACCACGCTATGTCACTACTGCCTCCTGGACAACGTATCGCAGGTTTCCGTCGGCCAGCCCGTCCCGCTTCACTGCAGTGCAGGGAACTATGACCAGCCAAACAGCGGTTCAGGACAGATATTCAGCAACTTGATCCATGTGTTTACACCAAGTACAGGCAGCCGGGTAGGTCAATCAAGCTTTTCATAAGGCTGGCACTCCTATATTGACATTTACCTGTCCAGGCGCGGATCCAGGATTTTTGGCAGAGGGGGGTCAGGGCCGCCGAGAGCGGTCCTTGTAGGCGCGCGCCGAAGGTACCCAGCAAATTTTGAAATCGAGAAGGCCGTAGATGCGAATTCCTGGCATCTCAGTATCAAAACAGAAGCTTTAGTCTTGCGTTTTTTTGCTTATTGTCACAAACTATTGAAAAAAAAACAAATGGTGGTGGCGAGCAGGGGGGTCACGACCCCCAAACCCCCCCTCTGGATCCGCGCCTGCCGTCCCCCCACAACGGGGGTTTTCACTTCTTCATCCACTCGCACTAACTACGATTTCCTTGTGTCCTTTCAGGAACCTAGTCTCCAGAAAGACCTCGGCAACCCGTCCCCTGTGATCATGGCAAGGCGTGGCCTGTTGAGCATCCTGCCACGGATCATCGCTAGTCTCAGCTCCATCTGGAAGGCCATCTATGTGTCAGAGTTGAAACAGAAGGACAATCAGGAGCAAGCTTCGTGGACCATGGGCTTTCCGAAGGTGAGTCCTTCAAACTCCTGCCCTCTCGGTCATGAGAGTGATCCTCAACCACTACCCCACTGTGCTTCCATGTACAAGTCCGATCTGACTACCGTAAAGCCAAATATGTTCGTGGGGAAAAATTCTCGCGAAAATCGCGAATTGCTGCGGCGCTCACTAAATTTTTTCTCTGTGAATGCAAATTACCGTCGACACCCGCCATACGCTACACGAATTTTGTTCCCCGCTAAATCCTATATCTATGGGTCATCAGCACCAGTTGACCAATGCAGCATGGGGATTCCCATCATGACGTCATTCCCGGAGTCTCCTTGTGCCCGGAATGAGTGTTTACACATAACAAGTATTGCGGTATGCAGCTGATAGCACAGGTCATGCCAGGATATACAGCTTCCTGCTTCCTGAGAAGTGTGGTGTCGATCTTCTTCATTATTCAAGGTGTGACACTCGCGAATATATTTCCCTGCAGGAAATTTTTATAAGGCCCTTACCGTGAATTTTTCTCCCCGTGAATGTTGGATTTTTAGGCCATTCGCGAACATTTAGGACGCAAAAATATTTCGCTTTACGGTATCGTAACTCCAGCATCTTTTCTCGTTTCAGACTGTTCGGCAGCACATTCTCCAGTTCCTCAGCCCGATATCAATTCACCACAACGTCAACCTTCTGGCGGCCGTGGCTGTGGTGTGGAATGACAGGAGGAAGCGAGAGGCATATACGTACAAACGAGTAAGTACGATGGTTCAGACCCGGGGAATTGGCCATGATATTTGTGACCCGCTCTGGCAAAACCAGGCACATGTCACTCTGAGCTTGGCAAGTTGAGACCAAATGTTTGTCAGTTTCACTAGTGACTGCCTATTATGAAATCTGAAAGAATCGATTTCTCCCATTCTCTCCTGGTGTCATCTCAGTCCGTTGACGCTCACCTTCTGAGCGACATGAAACTCTTTTCGCCAGAGCGGGTCACATTTGAACCTACACATCCATGGTCTACCAGTACACTTAACACCTCTTCCAATTCCCCTTCTAGGTTATCCCCAGCATTTGTGACGACCAACTTCTTCTAGTCGACCTCGTCAGTTCCATAAAAGTTCTACCGACTGATACCCTCGTCCAGACTGTCAAACAGGTCATCAAACAACCACCTCCGACAAGCCAAGATAGGAATAAGGTAGGGCATCTCATCCCCCCTTTAAGGAGGGTTCCTTATCCCCTTGTCTGGTCTGTTTTCACATTCTACCTGAGGGCTTGTCAATTGCGCACCTAAAATCATGCCGAGGGGTGCAAAAAACACGCACCTAGCACTCAGAAAAGTTGAAATTCTGCACGCCGTGCAGTCTTAATGTTGATGGATGTTTTGAGAGAGAGAGTGTGGTAATGAATGTTAAAAGTGTTCATAGTTTGTGTTATTGNCCATGACGTCGGGCCTAAGAACGCAGCGTCACCACGACGTCGAGCATGACGCTGCAGCGTCACTCGCCGCAGCGGGGTTTTCGCTGACGTCATCTCATCTCGGATCAAACTGTGACGCCACGCGCACCACGTTTCAGGTCCTCTGGCCAATCAGAGATCGAAATGAATTTGGTCCGGTGCCATGATGTAGGCCTACCCGTATTTCGCGAAAAATGACACGCACATTTGTCTGAAATCAATAACATTTAAATGGTCATGACCCGACAAGTTTACCAATTGTGAAATTTAGTAGGCCTGACTTTGAAAACAATAACCTCCTGCTCTTGGCTGCCGCGAAACACACAATCGCACTGTAAAGCCATGTACATCTAGACATCATAAATGTAGGCCTACACTGTAAATGACGCATGTTCAGTCCCAATATCATCAGTTTCCATTGCCCTAACATAGGCCTATTTACAAAATTCATTCAGTGAATTTTCAAAGGCGGTCTTCAAATTGACTCGCAAGTCAATTTCTAGTTTACACGTGATGCCAAAAGTTCTAAAAAGACAAAATTTTGGTCAGGAAAGTGCTGACCCCCTCCCCCAGACGAAAATTTCATCTCTCTGGGCATGAAGCAATTTTGAGATGATCCCTTATCCCCTTGTCTGCTCTGTTTTCACATTCTACCTAACGTTCTACATCTTTTCGTTGGAGGATCAAGACCATCCCATTCACCCTCTGTTCCTACCCATGTCTTCTCATTTTCCAGAAACGTACTCCCCTTGAAGTGAGCATGCTGCAGTTCTTCTACGCATATGTTCAGCGGACATCCTCGACCCAGCTTCTAGACTCCTGGCCGTCGCTGCTGTCACTCCTGAAGGAGGGGTTACAGATTAGTCTGATTGCTCCAGGACAGTTTCTGCTTCTGGCGTAAGTAGAAATATCTTGTGTATCATGGGAGACTCATTTGCCGGTAATAATAACTGAGAGGCTGGCAGGCGCGGATCCAAGGGGGAGCGCACCCGGCGCACGCCCGCCCCCCCCTTTCGGCCAACAAATCTGTAAAATCGACCATGAAATTCCGAAATTTGGAGCAAATCATTGATATTCACCACAGATTTCAATCATGTTTCTAGCACAGTGCGCCCCCTCTTTCCCGAAATCGTGGATCCGCCCCTGGCTTGCCATCTCTTGGTGCCTGTCCATGTGAGAGTTTTCTTCCACGAGTTGGCTCTCGATGGTCGAACTCGTATGACTGATCTCAGGCCCGGTTGCACCAGTCATACTTAAGGCCGACTTTGTGCTCAGGCCAACCTCAAAATCGTTCTCAACCTCAAATTGTAATGGCAAATCATATTACTTAATATATAGTTAATGTCAACCTCAAACTTAACTGAGCATAGCTGGTGCAACCGGGCCTAAGCATCATACCCATCTATTTTCCAGGATCTTGAATGAATTTGTCCAGAAGATGCCTCCATTTGAGGACAAAAAAGATCACAAAGATGTGCAGGTAATTGCTAGCCGACATGTAAGGAACCATTTTGTACTTTGCCCGCCAGCATGGTGGAGCTTGATGTAGTGCATCGTGTAGTGCTCTACGTGTTTTATGTTCAACTCATTGACACTGCGTCTGTGTTTTCATTTCCACTAACCAGTCCCACACCCCCAATATCTCGGGCTGCTGGATACCCCAGGGGCATCCAGAGGGTTTATTGCCCATTGGCCTGCAAATCTCCTGTTCAAATTGTGTCAGTTCCTTGTAAAACCTCTGAATTCCTTCCCATTCTGTACTTGTTGTATGACTTTGTATTATTTTGCCTCTGTACATTACTCTGTACATGTACACTACATGTACCGGTATATGTAATGTGTGAATGCACCTCACTGCCCGTCCTGAGATAATCAATAGTCCGTAACCCTTGTTCCCTATACTGCCCATTTGTTCTCTTCCTATGCCTTACTAGTCAGATCAATACATGTTTGTACTGATTTGTAATAGACTCCTTTCGAATGGGTAGGGCGCAAACATTTCATTATAATATATGGTACATTTGAGGCCCCAGGGGAATTGGGTGTATTCCAGCAAAGCCTCTCAGTTCATGTGCTGTGTGATCGTGTGTTAAAATGTTTGATGTTGTAGACCTGCCAATTCGGCACAGTGACTCTTGCCTTTGCACTAGGTCACATACCAGTGATTTTGGCTACCAGTTACACAAAAGAATTCTGGCATTGTTTCTTAAGATCAGTGGCGGATCCAGGAGTTGCCGAACGTGTGTGTGCAGAATGGGCTGCGAAGCCCATTCCCTGAGCGCCGAAGGTGCGAAGCCCTGGCGGGGGTCTCCCCGGAAAAATGTTTTGGTAAAAGTGCCGGAAATGCGATTTCCTGCACCTGGGCAGGCCAAATTGAACTTTCTTTTTACTGAAAATCAGGGGTCTGAAGGAACCACAAGAAAAATTTTTGCTGCTCGGCAGTTGAACGCCCCCTTGGATCCGCCACTGAAGATCACTTTCCCTCACCTTCATTTCTAAATCTGCAGTCAATTTCACTGTATACAAGACATGACTTCAGTAGGGTTAAGTTAACTTTACCATAGTTCACAATACTGAGCTGGCCATTGTCGCCCATATTGGACCCCATTTTGTAGTCGGTCAAATGCAGAGTGACTACCATTTATGCACTCACTGTACGTACATGTACTCAAATTGTTTTCGGTACCCTTCGCGGACTTTCAAAAGGAGTCTCAGCTGGTAGTCACTGGTGCTTCTCTACATGTAGAGCTCTGCTCACTTCTCCAATGTTTTGATGATTTACCCTGACTTTTTCAGAAATTTCAAAAATTTCTTGATGTGGTTAAAGTAAGGGTTGTCAGTTATCTCTGTGATGTGGTGTGTTTAAACAATGTGGGGCACTTGTATCTGGTGTCAGAGCACTCGGATATGAATTGAACTAGTCCGTCTGTTTACACAGTCTCTGGTTCAGGATCTGCCTGATCACTCTCCACAATGCTTCCGTTAAAACACACGCCAGTCCCACAAGTGGTTTATTTGTCAGGTCTGCATCACAAACCCACCTGCCTGAGTTGGTGATGTGCATGCGATACACATTGGCTATAGATGTATTAGCACTGAAGTGCACAGGTGTCTATAAGGTTTGGGCTCATGGGAATTTCACACTAAATCAGGATTATGACGATGTTTGTCAAGAGGTTGAGTTCTCTTTGAGGTCCTCATCGCTTCATTCATACAACCCTCTTGGATGCACAAGCTTCTGGATCATCTCACAAGATATTAGCGAGGTTTAGCGCCTTTCTGACTCCGACTCTGTCTTCAACTACCAGAATGAATAGCAGTCTACTGTAGACATCCTTGATAAAAACGATTTGATAGACGTTTGCAAATCGTAAAATGCCATAACTTTGTGGCAGAATAATTTTGACTCGTAATCGGAAGTGCACATAAATCGCAAATATTATAGTCATGTTTCAAGTCGTAACGACTCGACTAGGATTACGACTTCAATATTCATTATTTATCCGCACTTCCAATTTATAAGGCCAAATTTTTCTGCCTTCAATTTTGGTGTTTGACGATTGAAACCTCCATCAAATCGTTTTTATCAAGGATGTCCATAGCGAACTGCAGTTCATTCTCGTAGTTGAAGTCGAGTCGGAAAGGTGCTAAACCTCGCTATTGACTCCAATTTGCACCAACTTCTCTTCATTACACTTCATATTCAAGGCAGATTACCGTAGTCAAAGTTTGAGCAGTTTGATTAGAGAATGCTTCACCATCTTTTGTCAGCTTCTGTCGTAGACCTTTAGCTTCTCTCAACCGTCTCCAATGGCACCATTTCTACCCAGCACAAAACACCGAGATATTCGATGTAAAATCAACAAGAGATTGTTCTTATCCATTCACCAAAGAAATGCATGTTTATAGTGTTGTACGTTTCTTTCCTTCCTAAGGTACCTAAGATACCCAGAGATAAATTTAAGGTTTGATACGTTTTCTGCTCTGAATCATAATCTGGGAACATCTCGGGAAATGCTGGGACTTCTCTCGAATTGATGTTGAAGAATGACACTTGGCATTTCACATGGTGTTACTACCGGTACACGGTGAATCGGACAAAATAACTTATATATTCCATGCTTCATGTTTCCGTGAATTTATGAGAATGTAAGAGGAAACCTGTGCCTACCATCTTCGATAATCGAAGGGCGATCTGCTCACCACTGCGTTACATCGCACATCACCCTTTGAGAAATAGACCGGTCTGTGGCGTATCCGCTGCCTCTTGAAGAGGAGGCCAATCAGAACCGGTGTTGTAAAATTTCCTCGTAGTACAAATAGTGGTAGCCGAAGACCCGATATAAAGTGCAATCTGATTGGTCGACCGGTAAAGTTGGCATCATGCCAAGATACGCCACGGACTGGTCTATTGCTTGAAGGATGATGTGTGATGTAGGTGAGCAGATCGCCCTTCGATTATCGAAGATGGTGCCTACAAGATGGACTCATTTATTTTGTTGGAACCCTCAAGCAATAGATGGCACTGCAGTGATGTCACCCACAATGACACTTTTCCTTTAATGACATCAGAGTCCTTCTTGTAGGAAAATATCTTTGTTTAAAGGAACATGATGCATGCCTCATTAACTCTCTGCTTCTGAATAGCCTCACACTTTAAATACTCATTGTAAATACATGTATAAATACTTTACTTCTTCACATGTGTCTACTAATGCATGCATTTCATGTACATAACAGTGTGTTGACTCCGAAGAGGCAGTTATTTTTCAATTAAAACGCCCTTTGTTTTGTCCAAATAATCGGCCGGAATAAAGAAATTAAAATGACTGTAGAATGAAAACCGTTCGACCGATTTTCAATCTGTAAAAAGTTTTCTCTTTCTTTTTCTGAGTTCTACACAGATATAAGGAGAAAAAAGCCATTTTGATAAAACCAAAATTTGGTGTGGCCTCCCTACTCTACAGGTGTATACTTACCATTCACAGTAGTCCATCTATTAAGTGGTGGTGTGCCATTTTGCAGTGCTCTACCCCTCACACTAACCATTCTGTTGAGTGGTGTCTGTACATGTTTCAAGCAGTTTGATGACAACTTGTTTTGAGATTCTCCCAAAAAGATTCGGTACAATGCAAAATGTTACCAGCTGACATAGAGAGGAGTCCTTGTATCAGAAGTGGACCTGACAGAGAGTTGAATCATCAACCTCTTTGGTGAGAGGTATTTGTATTTCCACTTGCCACAGACAGCCCCAAGCCATGACAAGGATGGTCAATTATCTCATGATGGCTGTCTGGGTACCTTTTCAGGAAATCACGCAAAAGCTTTTAGAAGCATGCAGCATCATCGCCGGCTCCTCGCTGGAGCAGACCACATGGTTCAGACGGAATTTGGCCGTGAAATCAAGTCTCCAGACAGACCTTCATGAGCTGCACATGCATATGGATGACCATGAGGATGAAACCGACAGTAAGTAATTAACAGACTGAAGCTGTGATTATGGTATATGGGACAACCTTTGGTTTCTGATCTTCACAAAGTAAAGACCTGGGATGGGACCTTGTTGACAAAGCTTCTACTAAGGACTTGTGGAATCTGTAAGTTGACTGGTGTCATCTTCCATTCCTATGGCTAAAGCATGGACAGAGTACATGAAACCAGTCTTTCACAATGTCTCTGTCTTTTAATTTCAGCTGGTGACCATGCCCCTGAATCCAACACAAAAGTTTCAGATGCCAAGACTATCATGACGAATGCTCAATACAGCGTTCATGCCCTTGTCCTTCTGGCAGAGGTGAGTTTTCCTCCGTGATCATGTCAGATTGAAAATAACAGAACATCTCTACTAAAGATGCCTAAAGGCCTGTCTCCACTTGGCCCGCGAGTCCCCGCGAACCACCGCGAGTGTCACCGCCGAGTGTGACTCGGCTGGTGATCGGCGGTGATTCGCGGGCCAAGTGGAGACACGGCATAAGGCTCCTGTTCCATAAATGTTCACGTTTACACTTTTCTCGCGTCAGACTTAACGTTTTCCTTTCGTTCCTCGGAGAAAGCATGCCACAGGACAGGTAATGTGTGTCTTGTGCGCTGAATCGAGGAACGAAAGGAAAACGTGAAGTGTGGCGTGTGAAAAGTGAAACGTGAACTTCTATGGAACAGGAGCCTAAGACTAAGAGAATGAGAGATGGTGTCCATAATTGAGATGTGTCCTGATTACAGAGGTCAAGATGAGTCGAACGGAGCAATTTGGGACTGAACTTTGGTGATCCTTAATAGAGAGGTGTGTGCTAAGGGAGGTTCCACTGTGGCTACAAATCTCGTTGCATTGACTTTCTTCCTTTGTTTATTTCAGTTAACTGCACCCCTGTTGGACGTTGTCTACGGCAGCGATGAGAAGGAGAAGGTTGTGCCGTTCCTGACAACAGCAATCATGTACAACGTGTTTCCTTACCTCAAACATCACACGTAAGTGAACACACTCAAATTCAATAACAATTTAGGTGAAAAGGCTGTGCAGTGTGATTGGAGACAAAGGTCCCAAGATCCCATATGTGACCCGTCACCACAAAATGAGTTTTAAGTCGCTCTGAGGTTGGCAGGCTGAAACCAAATATTTGTCAATTTCAGGAGACCTTGGCCTGTTGTCTGACTTTGTGAAACCCGAGAGATTCTGTTTCTTCCTTTTTATCCTGGTGGTTATTTTGGTTCAAAGTTAAAGTTAAAGTTTGGGTTTATAGTCTGATATCAACAACGGTAGAGGTGTCATCCGACTTCACACTTTAACCCCAATCTATCCTGAAACCTTTCAGTAGAACTCAGATGAGCTGCTCATTCAGTGCATACAATCTGAGCATTTCCGACCGGTACCCATTTATACACCTGGGTGGAGAGAGGCCAGTAAGGCAAAGAGACCTGCCCAAAGTCTCACGCCAGCAGCGGGATTCGAACCCGGGATCCTCTGACCGCTAGTCGGAGGCCCGAACGACTACACCACCGTGGCTCCTTAACTCTGGTTCATATTCTGAGCAACTTAAGACTCATTTCGTGGCGATGGGTCATATATTTCTCACTTTTCCAGGACTAAGAACCTGCCAAGTTTCCGTGCGTGTTCCCAGATCCTGGCCAGTCTAAGTGGCTACCAGTACACCAGGAAGGCGTGGAAGAAAGAAGCATTCGATCTTCTCATGGACTCGAGTTTTTTCCGCATGAACCTGACGTGTATCGGCTTCTGGCGGACGATCATTGATAACCTGATGACACATGACAAGACTACATTCAGGGATCTTATGAGTGAGTCTTCCATCATAGAGTAGCATGACAGGGTTCTCAATTTCCAGGATGAGGGCATACCAGCTATTTTCAAGAGGCCTATTTTGGGCGCATTTTTGCGCGGCCGCGCCTGCCTTAACGTGATGGCTACAGATGATATGAAGACATCTTATAAGAAAAACAGCCCTATCATTGCAAAAATCCTTGATTTCGTTCCCGTCATGCTTGTATTAAGACAGCGAAACGAAGAAAAAAATAAAAAAAAATTTCAAAAAAAAATTGTTTTGAAAAAAAAAATTTCCCCCCAAAATTTTAATTTTTAAAAATTTTGGGCATGGCTAATTTGGGCACTACCGTTTAACGGTAGTCCTACCTGGAAATTGAAAACCCTGCATGAGGAATACATGTAGATATAGCCTTTAGAGAAGGTCAAAAACTCACCCCACAATGTATAGGAGAAATGTACAGAGGTTGGGGTTGAGATTCCATCAGCCCAAGGTACAATTTGTTATTGAACCAGCAGGATCAGTGCTAGATTTGGAGTACCCAACCTCTGTACATTTTCCCTATACATTGTGGGGGTGTGTTTTTGACCTTCTCTAAGGCTATCTATTCCTCATGAGCTCCACAATCTCTCCAGATAATTTCTGAGAAATCAAGGAGCTGGTCATTCAGGGCTTCACCGTCCTTGATCCTTTCGGACCAGTTGATAGTACAAATTGATAACTCGACTGGGGATCGAACCTGCAGCTTCTCAGTCACGTGTCCGCCACTCTTGCCCCTGTGCCATGGTACTCCCTGTCAGTGTGTCAGTATGTACACTTCTGGGATCTCTACTAGAAAGTGCCTGAGGAAGACCCCGGTTGGGGTCGAAAATTTGCAAAATTGGGAGACGACTTTTCTTATTATATCGTCAATGATGCAACATTGTAATAAGAAGTGTGATTGTTTTCATCTTCAGCTCGTGTTACGACTGCCCAGAGCGGCTCCCTACACCTGTTCAGCAACAGAGAAGCAGAGTTCGAGCAGCGAGCCCAGCTCCTCAAGAAACTTTCCTTCGTCATATTCTGCAGTGAGACTGATCAGTACCAGCGATACATGCCAGATATTCAAGGTATGAGTAGTGGCTTTGTGGCTACTTAAAAAAGTTTTAAAAAGTTTTGGGTTTATAGTCTGATATCAACTACGGTAGAGGTTCTCATCCGACTTTACACTTTAACCCCAGTCTGTCCTGAAACCTTTCAGTAGAACTCAGATGAGCTGCCCATTCAGCGCTACAATCGAGCATTTCCGACCGGTACCCATTTATACACCTGGGTGGAGAGAGGCCAGTAAGGCAGAGACTTGCCCAAAGTCTCACGCCCAGTGGGATTCGGACCCGGGACCCTCTGACTGCTAGTCGGAGACCCGAACCATTACACCACCGGACTAGAGTAACCATTGGCAAATTAGGTCCCATGGCATGGGTTTTGGGGTCAATAACCGTGGAGCAGCGCCTTCATCATCAGTTTCCTCCTCTTTCAGAACGTCTCGCTGACAGCCTCAAGCTGCCCCAGGTGCCAGGTATCCAGGCTCAGGTGTTCCTATGCTTCAGGGTGCTCACACTGAGGATCTCTCCCCAGCATCTTACATCACTATGGCCGACCATCATCACAGAATTGGTAGGTTGTTAAAACATCAACAAAACTTGCTGTCCACCGGACAACCTTGACATTTCCTCACAGCATCATCAGCTAAATTTTACAGGGTACCGTAAAGTGAAATATTTTCGCGTCCTAAATGTTCGCGAATGGCCTAAAAATCCTACATTCGCGGGGAGAAATATTCGCGGTAAAGGGCCTTATAAAAATTTTCTGCGGGGAAATAAAAAATATTCGCGAGTGTCGCACCCTGAATAATGAAGAAGATCGACATCAACTTCTCAGGAAGCAGGAAGCTGTATATCCTGGCACGACCTGTACTATCAGCTGCATACCACAATGCTTGTTATGTGTAAACACTCGATCCGGGCACAAGGGAGACTCCGGGAATGATGTCACGATGAGAATGCCCACGCTGCATTGGTCAACTGGTGCTGATGACTCATCGATATAGGATTTAGCAGGGAACAAAATTCGCGTTCTGTCGGGCGGGTGCAGAGAAAAATTTTAACGAGCACCACGGCAATTCGCGATTTTCGCGAGAATTTTTCCCCGCAAACATATTTCGCTTTACGGCATATGGATGAAGAGTTCGTTGAGTTTTGGCTCAATACTACTAAAAAGGCGGAATAAACGTTGTAAGAAGCCATTTCTGTGTACAGGAATAGATGTCATTGGTAACAGTGAACTGTTTTCTTCTTCCCCAGGTGCACGTCTTCCTGCAGATTGAGCAGGAAATGTCTCCAGACGGCGAAGACTGCAAGTAAGTTGACTCGTTACCACCAGGTGGCATGTTAGTGACACCCTTCTCTGGCATCGCATAACCTCGAGCACGCGTTAGACAAATATTAGTCTCGCACAGATTGATAGGGATGTTCTGTTGTGTCAGTTTAATAGTAATGTTAAAAATTTTCACGTGTTTCTGACTGATTGATCCACAAATGGACAAGTATAGATTCTTTTCTTTATTAGTTATTCATCAATGATGGATCAATTCCACATAGATGTAAACACGTTGTAAGTGACATCTTGGCCACTTCTCCATCTCGTCTGCTGCACTGTATTGTTAACCCATGGGCCGACACTGTAACTATGGTAACCACAGGCCTCATGGGATTCCCTGCCATAGAGCTACAACCCTATAATTGCCTTTTCATTCTCTAATCAAGAGAGAGCATAATCTTGCTTTGTCTGTTTGTACTTTTTCATGGCAACATCGAGATTTCACCAACTAAAGTTATCAGTGTTGATTGCCATGGAAAGTATTCTCTAACAGCGCCACCTCTAGGCACAATAAGGAAGCTAAATGCTAACACTGCGCTGGCGTATCCTGGCTATATTAACAATCTCTCTTGTAACAACAGATCAAATAGATCATCATCTAGTACGAGCGTGTTTGTCTCCCCCGATTCTGATAGGTAAGGACTAACTCACTTTATGGTGGCAGTGTGAGATACCCCAGGAATCCTGAAAAGGGTTACACCCCTTCAAACTTCCCTCAAATTGTTCCCCTCCTATAAAAGTGGCCCTAGTCTTGGGTCACAGGACAGGGCTGTTTTGTTGTGAATCGGCTGAGAAGTTAAACACCCTGGCAGGGTTCTTCCCCCATAAAAAAGTCATAAAATATGAAAGTCTGAAAATAAGGCCTAAAAAAGTCATGAAATTTTGTGAAATGGTGTAAAAGTCATTAAAAAGTCATAAAATATTGTGTTGAATTTTGCTCTCAAATGCTGGGAAATGTTGTAAAAGTACTATTACTTTCTAAATTTTTCCATGGGAGGCCCCCGGGACCCCCACCGATATTTCGGCTCCCGGACTACAGCTACAGCCGCTATTTTATCAAATCTTGCCCCCCCCCAACCTCCAGGACATTCCTATGGCCTTGCTAAACAATTAGAGTTCAGCAATTTTAGATTTATTGGGGACCAAATGGTCATAAAGTAAAGCTGAAACGTCATACAAAAGTCATTAAAAAGTCATACTTTTTTTCCCTGGCTCAGGGGGAAGACCCCTGCCTGGTAGCAGTGACAAATAGCCGTCTTGTATATATCCCTCTTCCCTTGTGAACCTTGAGGCAGATACCCTTGATAAACTTGGTTGGACCGCCTGTTTTATTTTAATGTTTGATGAAGAGGAACTGAGAGATACCCAGTGTGAACCTTGATAAACCTGGTTGGACCGCCTGTTTAATGTTTGATGAAGATGAACTGAGAGATACCCAGTGCATGTCCTATGGTGGTCGACTGGTGCCACTAGCATGCATTGCATTGGTGGTGGTCTCCGATTATGGGACGAATTTACAAAGCCTGTTTAGGCCAACACACGTGTAAATTCATAGTTATTCAGGTTAAGGGCCTACAAAACCATTGTTTTACTACCTTGTACACTGCTTGATCGGCAGCGTTTACCCGCAGGATAATCACGTGGTTAACATTCCTGTGTTTACGTGCAGGAGGATCGCAGAAAAGAGTTGAATGACTCTAAACAAGGGCTGTAGGTTGTTCAAATTTTTCTTTTGTCCTCCTGCAGCTAGACAAAGGCAAGTTAACTACGGGTGGTTATCCTGGGGGTAAGCGCTGCTGATCAAGCAGCGTACAAGGTAGCAAAACAATGGTTTTCTAGGCCTTAACCTGAATAACTATGAATTTACACACTTGTTGGCCTAAACACCCTTTGTAAATTCAGCCCTATGTGTCTAGATTGAAAGGAACCATTGGGTGAGGGTACAGCCATGAAAACACGCATGATGTGTACAATATCCTTCTTTTGGGATAGATTTGTTGATATTTGACCTGACCTTGATCGATGATGTTGCATTTGATGTCTTCATTCAAGCTTGACCGTGTCTGGGAAACATAAAAGGTAGTCATAGAAGGCACATTGATCATGTCTGACTTACAAGTTTTGCTTATGAACTAGTTCAAGTTTTGTATCTGTATGTTGGAGATGAGCCACTGCATCTGTCACAGCCATAAAGTTCCCATTTTGAATTCAAATCCAAGTGATCTCCATGTAGGGCACTCTGAATTCACTCTGTCATTAGTGAGGTTTCGCAAATCTGACAACACGAGGTCCGAAATACGAAATTGGACTTTATTTCTATGACGTAATGTATTTCAGGTGATGGTTGTTACCACAAATATCGCCTGCTGCAAGAGCGTCTTTTAGCGTATGGCGTTAGACCAGTAGAGTTGCAGTGTATATTAAACGTTTCGTTTCCACTTCGTACCTACGAAGTGGAAATTTAAGAATTCAAGATGCACCATTACTCTCTCGGTCTTACATGATATGCTAAACGATGCACTGGCAGCAGGGATAATTGCGGTACCAACCATCTCCTAAAAATACATTACGTCATGGAAATGAAGTCCAATTTCGTATTTCATACTTCGTGTTTCATCAGATTTGCGAAACCTCCGTATTTGCTGTGGCCACACAACACAGTTTAGTGCAGTTGGCAGTTGACTGTCAATACTGAAAAGAGAGCTGTAAAGCCCCTTCATCAACAGGAGTACAGTTTGCACTCTATTAACTGGCCTCATCTCTTCATACTGTTACAACAATGTCTTATTTGATACAGATTTGCTTCAACTATACAGTACATGTCTTGTGTGCTTCATAAAACAACATTCTAATGCTGCTGAATCTGTCTATCTCCAGTTCTATAAACAAAAACATTCTGAATTTGTTTTCTTACATATCTAGAGTCAAAGGACATTGGATCTCAATCAGGTAGTGAACAGAAGGCCCCCCTCACCCCGGACTCCACAAACCCACCCCTCCCTCCCCTCTCATTGCAACAGAAACCTGGAGCCATGTTCCCGAAGCCGCCGTTAGGTTAACGATGTCGTTACGCTATGCATTTTCCCAGTTTTAACGACATCGTTAACCTAACGATGGCTTCGGGAACATGGCTCCTGATTCATCATTTTCGTGTACTTCAATTATAGGCCTCTTTTGATTCATAATGGCCAGGTATTGATGAACTCAGATGTCCTAAATGAAGATTGTCCTTCCCTCGGGTCAACACCATGATCATCTGGGTCATGCCAGGTGCGAGAACGCACCCTTGGCCTCAGCAAACTAAACCTGGTCTACGGTTCCAAGCTCCCGAGACCCCACACAAAAACAATATCCATTTTAACTTTAATTTTATGGGTTCTTAAGGATTTCTTGTCTACATACATGTACATGAATACTCAGTACTTTTTCATTTGTTTCCAAAATCCCACATTCCTTTGGTTGAAATAACAAGTTGAAGACAAACCACTCTCAATAGAAAAGACCATGATCTCTCCAAAGATGGTGTATCATTTCAAGGGACTCCTGGTAGACTTTGCCCTGGCTGAGAGAAAGGGCATGACTCACTGATTCCTAATCTCGACCTTTGTTAGACTGGTTCTCTCTGCCTCTGTGGTGCTTGCCATTAGAGTGCCAGCTATGAGTGTGAAAGGGGCAGAGACAGGAACCAGTCTTAACCGTTTAGTGAGTTCGATTTCTTCCACAGGCCAGGCACTAGCGCTTTCTCAGACATGCGCATTAGAGGCCAATAAAAGGATGCTGTCGTATTTGACACGAGTAATGTGTCATGGCAGATGCGCTCTGATTGGCTGATTGTCTGCCATGACACTTTACTCGGGTCTAACGCGACAGCGTTCGATTTCTTTTGCACGCCGATGTACATATACATGTGATGCGTGCAAGGGCTGCATGTTCATCTACAATGGAAGTGACATCATCCTTTTCATGCTGGGATACTTCCCGAAGTAACCGGCTCAAGGGGTAGGGTTAGTAGCGCCTGCGCGACAGGCCCGACCTGGAGAACTTCCGGCAAATAAAATGCTGGTGTGCCAGGCCGGTGTAAGCGCGAGTAAGAAATAGAACACGCTATTTGTATTATCCAGGAAACCTTCACAGTTTGTGCCATCTTTTGGCAAGAATGTTATTTGCCCTGCAAAACCTCACATGTGACATCATAGGTTCCCTGGACTTGCCACATTTGTTGTAAGCACATATCATCCTGTAATTCCTCCAATCAACATGCACACCAGGACCAGGTAACATTTCATGTTGTTCCATCATCCCACTTATTTTATCATTTGAACATTTGGTTGTGGAATTTTCAATGATTTTGATGTGATACTTTGGAATGAAACAAACTCTGACTTCTGGATGTAGAGTTCATTTGATTTCATTCAATTCCATGGCAGTATTAAAGAAGGGCAAAGATTTCTAGATATGCAGCCAAGTCCGTGTTCAATAGTTGTATAGAAAACAATTGGTGCTGGTTGGTATTAGGCCTATGAATAGAACACATGGTAAAGTCTGGTACAATCTACAGAGAACACAATGAAATGTGGAAGGGAGGAAATGGAACATTCAATTTTACCACATGGTTTTATTCACAGGTGACACTTATATAATGAAAACCACATACCCACTCTACACTTGTGGCTGTCAACAGTAGGGCCTTTTAGACGACAAGCCAAAAAACACATTCGGATTCAATCCGATTGGATCCAATCGACCTGCATCGGGTCGCATTTGCGTTTAGACGAGATATGAATGTGGTCGTATGTTGTCCAATGCAGTCCAATGTGGATTCGGGACCATTTTAAATCCACATTGGACCGCATTGGGTAGCGTTTACACGCAAGAGTTTTGAACCACAATCGGATTCGATCAGATCGCACGTGGATTTTTGCCTGTCATCTAAACGGCCCTGGTGTATCGGGCCAATGATGAACAGCTCCAGTCATGTGATTCTGCCAATTACCGGTAACCACAATCTGCATTCGAGTTCCCTGTTGATTGTGCCAGACTTCAGATGTGATAGGTTCTTCTGGGTATAGAGACTTTCGAGGGTCAGTAAAGTTGGTGCCCTGCATGGTGTTTTGATCACTAGTCAATGTGAAAGACTTGTGTTGATTGCAACTTGAAATACTGAGAAGTGTGGTGTTGGACTTGGTAGAAAGTAGTGCCAGCACACATAGAAGTCTTGTCTAGGTTCCTTGCTTTAAGCCTCTAGTCATCTTTCTAGAATGCACTAAAGTAGTTGTAGAGTTTTGTGTAGATGTGTTACTGAAGAATGCTATAATGTGAGGTGTTGTCTGATTGATATATCATGTCAGACTTCAAACAGGTGGGCCTACATGTAGTTTGGTTTCAAAACAACCTCTGCACTCAGTTGCAATGAGATTAAGTTTGCCTAGTTTCATCTGAAGATCAGCAGTTGCTTATAAAAGACTCTAGAACCATTGCCAGGTGCTTCTCAGTCATGAAATTCACAACTTTGAATATTTGGCTATATTCTAACTACATGTACTGTACATTGTACGATGTTATGTTCGGAGACCAGAGTTTTCGGTCTCGGTGCTTCTAGGCCCAAATGCACAAGGACTTTGAGATATCGCAACGTTTTCTGCTGCCAGTGCCAGCGAATCTCCCCTTGTTGCATCTGCTAGGAACTTCAGGTCTTATTTAAAGAATCTCTCTCTCATCGTGTGTAATTTTTTTTTCTTCAGCTGTTTTGAGTTCGACTGACATGAGACTGTCTCCATCCATTATTTGACTGAGTTTTTCCAAATCCTTCAAACTTTGTTCATTTTTTTCCGGATTTACACATCTCAGAGTCATTGATTTGATTTCTGATAACTTATGAATGATAAATGTATTATATTTTATTGGATGCTGTGTGTACCCTCCTCATTTTCAGCGCTAGCGTGAGTGATACCATCAGTCATGTCAGTTTCAATTCTGATGGCTGATATGATGAACATGTATTATCATCACCATCTGGCCCCTGCAAATCATTCAGTCAGCCAAGAAACTGAAATGCAACTGTAGGTGAAACACTTTGTGGGGATATCCTGACCTATCAGTAGACAGAAGAATGTCGTCTGTATTCCTGAGGTACCTTATACGCAAATATTTTCGCGGGATAATATTTCACAAATTACATGTAAATTGAAATTTTTTTTCTGTTTCGCGTGGATTAATGTTCGCGTTAAGGGCAGGGAAGTGAACTGACTGGATTGTTGGGCAAAATGTTTACCAGTATGCATGTATTAATATTCGGAATTTTGATTTCACAATTTTCGCGAGAATTTTTACACGTGAAAATATTTGCATATACGGTATTTGGCGTCTTCATGTAAACCATAAAGCCCCTGCAAGAATTCTGAGGTTTAAGTCTTGTTGAATTCCTTGATGATAGGGTAATAAACCCTTCCTAAGGATTGAAATTATGTCAATCTGTGTTCCCTTGCAGGATGCAGTTACAGCGTATCGCAGCCCTCGATGCCAGCTGGGCCTACAATAATGGCCTCAACGCCCACAACAACCCAGCCTGGTTAAAACTCTACCTCTCCGCCTGCAAACTCCTCGATCTAGCGCTCGTCATGCCGGCAGATGCTCTGCCACAGTTTCAACTGTAAGTTACAAAGTTTCTCTCGAACTTTGGTTAAAGCGAATTGATATTGAAAAAATTTGATTTAGAAATAGAATTTGAAAGGGGACAAATTTTCGGGAAAAAATGTAAACAAACCTCTCCAGAATGTCAACAAAAAATGTTCGTGCATTCTGATTGGCTGAAATTTTGTGTTTACAAACACCAGCCAAATGTAAATAAAATCTGCTATCAATTCGCTTTAAAAATGAACTCGGGTTATGTAATCTGTTAGGCAGCAACTGTGAAATATGTTGCAATAATAGAGGTAACCATTGTGATGCATGGTGGAAACTTTTAGTGTCTGATGAAGTTCATGTTAAACTTTGTAGGTACCGTTGGGCTTTCATGGGTGACACCAGTGAGGAGGGCAAACGGAAGAAACAAGAGGACCCTACATTTGTCCCTCACTGCATCAGGATAGCCAGGCTTCTCAACAAAAGGGTAAGTTGACATGATCAGTACCGGTAGGTCTCAAAGAATGTTCAGGTGATGGAGCGAGAGAAAACGCAAGCAGAGTGGTGCCATTAGAGTCAGGAGTCCATTGGCTTCTTGAGTTCGATTTGCCCTTAGGGTGTCCATATCTGTCTAAAATGTCTCCAATAGACGATTCTCGAATTTGCAGATGTGCGCACTTCCGCTGAAATCTCAACCAGAACCTCGGATCTGAAACCAGCTGACGTGACGCCATCCATGATTCAGCAATGGTCGAGTCTGACGCAACGTCTTTGACATCACTGTCGTGGGGTTGTCTGCGTTCTGTCATTCAGTTTCAGACCGAGGTTGTGGTTGAGATTTTGGTGGAAGTCCGCAGATCTTTGTCGTTTACGGCAATTTGAGAACGGTCTATATTGTTTCATTCACAGGTTGAGCACGACCCTCCTGTCATCAACCGGCCAACTGGTTACCCGATGTTGACAATGTCATCGATCAGGACACTTGATGACCTCCACGGCTTCTTCAACTCCCTCTACCAAGCTGACCTATCAGAGAAGAGCGTCCCTGCAAGCAGCCAATCAGATTTAAGACCAAGTGTTTCCATGCACAAGTCCAAGTCAGCGCCAGAGATGAATGAGTTAATTGCTAATGACAAAGATGCATTGTATGAAACCAGAGCAAAGACGTGGAAAGACTACGTGGAGGAAATCATNCCGCCACCTGGTGGCCAAACAGAGAGTCGAATGGGACCGAAACTTGGTGTCGTGGGTCATCTGACCTAGGGGTATATATGTACCAAGTTTCAGATCAATAGCTCCAGCGGTTACGAAACGTGCCCTGCTAACGGACAACGACGGACGACGACGACGACGGACGACGACGCCGGACGACGACGGACGACGGACGCTGCACCATCGTAATAGCTCACCCCAGTGAGCTAAAAATGAGGTGGTGTCAGAAACCGCCGACACCCAGTCCATGGACATTCCATCAATGCCATATATGTGTTTACTTTCTTTTGCATTTTGTGCAAGCCCCTGGAGGGGGAGGGGGTGATATCTTCTAAGTTTGTTGTGCAAAGATATGGTGCCAGTTGTTTATGGTGCTTGTACATGTAGTGCGCATCTCTGCTTTTAGTTATTGTACATGCACATGTACATGTAACTGGTGTAGAGGAGTACCGGTACTTGTGCAATAGACGTTTTAAAAAGAGTATGAGTTGGGCATTTTGGAACGGAGCTTATAGAATCAAAATGTAAAATAACATGACTGAGGTGGGGAGATGTATGTGGGGTCGGGTCTCCTGATGTTAAAGCGAATCGATAGCGGATTTTGTTTACATTTGGCTGGTGTTTGTAAACACAAAATTCAGCCAATCAAAATGCACGAAAATTTCTTTGTTGACATTCTGGAGAAGTTTGTTTACATTTTTTGCTGAAAATTCGTCCCCTTTCAAATTCTATTTCCAAATCAAATTTTTTTGCTTTCGATTCGCTTTAAGGGATTTGAAATGACAGGGTCTACCAGGTGTTGGATGTACCAGAACACGCTTTGTATATAGCGGCAGTACCATCCTGAGTTTGAATATTTCAGTTGCTAAGCCACCTCGGTGTGTATTTTCTCCTGCTTTGACTTGCCATTGCTTGGGCTGCAATAACCGGGGCGCCATACCCAGCTTATTTCACTAATAGGCCTACAATAATATGAGGGCTTAACTTGGATGTTGCTCCCTTGTAATGAACTAATCACATGATACAAATGTAATTTGTGTATTTTGTTGAGGCTTATTCAGCAACTGACTAAATATCTACATTGTATTTGAAAGCAGCAAGTTGTATAAAGCCGGTGACAGACTAGCGCGACGCGGCGCGGAGCTGAGCGTTTTCTTTTGTGTTTTCAGGCACCACTGAGCACCATGTGCAGTGGAGCGCAAAAACACAAAAGAAAACGCGTCGCTCCGCGTCGCGTACGCACTAGTCTGTCACCGCCTTAAGGCTTTTCTTTTGCACAGGAATGCCAGTATGTATATTCTTGTGTAGTATTTATTCTAGATTACCATATTGAATATAATTACATCTATTTATTTCTGTTGTGTTGAATTGAATGAAGAATTCTGGAAATTGATTGGTGCTCATAATCAAGCATGAATGGGTCCACTAGGCATTGAATTGGGCCGTAGTGACACCTGTTGGTCAACTGGCTGTCACGCTGAGCGCTACTATTGTGATGTTGGCTTGCTGGTGTTTTCACAGCGAATCAATGGGATAAGTCACCAGATTGGATAAGTGGATTATTCCCCAGCAAACAATCAGACCATCAGTCAATGTGACAGCTTGTGGAAGGTGTCAGACTGTTGAGAAGGGTTTACAGAGGTGGGAAGGGAAATTTGACCTGTTTGTCAAACATACATAGAAACAGACCAGACATCTTTTGGTCAAAGCCATGGGTTATGATTTGGATCAACCCAAATCGCTTACCCAATACATCGTGACGTGTCCCTTTCGTTTCCCAACTTACTTTAAAGCCCCACTGTATTGAATGTGAAAAACGCAAATCATCGCCACGATTCTCGCACGACGTCAGCGTAGTGTAAAATGTTCTACGCTCTGTCAGAATACATTAGAGCTCTTCCTGCAGTTTTTTCCAATGCGTGCTGAAAACTAGGCCTTGATTCTGTGAAGTGCGTATCAGGCAAGTATTTTGGGGACCTTCACAAGGCTATGGGACCGCTATGTGCACTCTCCTAACTTTTTGAAAATATCGTAAAATTCAGTACTGTGGGGCTTTAATGCCCTTTAGTCGTCCTGCATCAATTCCAAGTATTCTCTAACTGCGAGTGGTAGATATAGTGATGTAGTGAGTCTACTCTTGCATTTGATTGTTCAAGTCTGCCAGCTAACTTACCAGTAACTGTTTTTTGGTTGTGATTCAGTCTATCTGCTTGTGTTAAAGTGCCAAACATTGCTAGAAGAGATAGTGTAACGTTACATGTAGTATTACGCGGTCCTTGCAAAGCTAACTATAAGTCGACCTATACTTGATACATGTATACCCCGTACATGTAGTATTTAAACCATAGTAATTACTAGTAATCATACAGTACAGGGTGTCACGATAAAGGTGAGCCCTGAGGAAGATTCCCCTTACGAAAATGTGACACATGTCAATGACGCAAATTTTACACAAAAAATGTGTAAAAAAGTATACAAAAGGGTCAGTTTCGCCCATTACCATGTGGTAATATCATTTACACATGTAAACATTTTCGTAAGGGTTTGTAGGCCCTGTGATGTGATACTGTAAGCCTTCCTTCATGTTTCACCAGTAATTATGTCAGAATTTGTGAGATATCCATGAACACATAAGAATATAACTTAAGTTTTTTCTAGTCATTTGACGTTTCTACACAAGTGGTGATGGGGGGGTAAGAGAACTGATGTTCTGAGANGTTAAAGCGAATCGATAGCGGATTTTGTTTACATTTGGCTGGTGTTTGTAAACACAAAATTCAGCCAATCAAAATGCACGAAAATTTCTTTGTTGACATTCTGGAGAAGTTTGTTTACATTTTTTGCTGAAAATTCGTCCCCTTTCAAATTCTATTTCCAAATCAAATTTTTTCGCTTTCGATTCGCTTTAAGGGATTTGAAATGACAGGGTCTACCAGGTGTTGGATGTACCAGAACACGCTTTGTATATAGCGGCAGTACCATCCTGAGTTTGAATATTTCAGTTGCTAAGCCACCTCGGTGTATATTTTCTCCTGCTTTGACTTGCCATTGCTTGGGCTGCAATAACCGGGGCGCCATACCCAGCTTATTTCACTAATAGGCCTACAATAATATGAGGGCTTAACTTGGATGTTGCTCCCTTGTAATGAACTAATCACATGATACAAATGTAATTTGTGTATTTTGTTGAGGCTTATTCAGGAACTGACTACATGTAAATATCTACATTGTATTTGAAAGTAGGAAGTTGTATAAGGCTTTTCTTTTGCACAGGAATGCCAGTATGTATATTCTTGTGTAGTATTTATTCTAGATTACCATATTGAATATAATTACATCTATTTATTTCTGTTGTGTTGAATTGAATGAAGAATTCTGGAAATTGTCTTGATTGGTGCTCATAATCAAGCATGAATGGGTCCACTGGGCATTGAATTGGGTCGTAGTGACACCTGTTCGTCAACTGGCTGAGAGCTCCTATTGTGATGTTGGGTTGCTTGTATTTTCACAGCGAATCAATGGGATAAGTCACCAAAGTGGATAAATGGATTAGTCCCCAGCAAACAATCAGACCATCAGTCAATGTGACAGCTTGTGGAAGGTGTCAGACTGTTGAGAGGCGTTTACAGGGGTGGGAAGGGAAATTTGACCTGTTTGTCAAACATACATAGAAACAGACCAGACATCTTTTGGTCAAAGCCATGGGTTATGATTTGGATCAACCCAAATTGCTTACCCAATACATCGTGATGTGTCCCTTTCGTTTCCCAACTTACTTTAAAGCCCCACTGTATTGAATGTGAAAAACGCAAATCATCGCCACGATTCTCGCACGACGTCAGCGTATTGTAAATAAAAATGTATTACGCTCTGTCAGAATACATTAGAGCTCTTCCTGCAGTTTTTTCCAATGCGTGCTGAAAACTAGGCCTTGATTCTGTGAAGTGCGTATCAGGCAAGCATTTTGGGGACCTTCACCAGGCTATGGGACCGCTATGCGCACTCTCCTAACTTTTTGAAAATATCGTAAAATTCAATACTGTGGGGCTTTAATGCCCTTTAGTCGTCCTGCATCAATTCCAAGTATTCTCTAACTGCGAGTGGTAGATATAGTGATATAGTGAGTCTACTCTTGCATTTGATTGTTCAAGTCTGCCAGCTAACTTACCATTAACTGTTCTTTGGTTGTGATTCAGTCTATCTGCTTGTGTTAAAGTGCCAAACATTGGTAGAAGAGATAGTGTAACGTTACATGTAGTAGCGGTCCTTGCAAAGCTAACTATAAGTCGACCTATGCTTGATACATGTATACCCGTACATGTAGTATTATTTAAACCATAGTAATTACCAGTAATCATACAGTACAGGGTGTCACAATAAAGGTGAGCCCTGAGGAAGATTCCCCTTACGAAAATGTGACACGTAATGACGCAAATTGAAATTTTACACAAAAAATGTGTAAAAGTATACAAAAGGGTCAATTTCGCCCATTACCATGTGGTAATGTCATTTACACGTGTAACATTTTCGTAAGGGTCTGTAGGCCCTGTGATGTGATACTGTAAGCCTTCCTTCATGTTTCACCAGTAATTATGTCAGAATTTGTGAGATATCCATGAACACATAAGAATATAACTTAAGTTTTTTCTAGTCATTTGACGTTTCTACACAAGTGGTGATGGGGGGGTAAGAGAACTGATGTTCTGAGAGTCNGGCACTATTTTTGAGAGGTATGGAAAACTGGCATTGTCCAGCAGTTTACATAAGGGACACACTTTGCGTGAGCTACTGCAAAATCCTGTCCGCAGGCAGCTGTACTTCACTGCGGACAGGAATATAGACCATGCAGGTGTACTGTGTGTATTTATACATTGTGGTATGCAGGGCTGGCCTAATACATTAGTTTCGCAGTAGCTCACATGGAGTGTGTCCCTTATGATGACATGAATGGCCACATCCTGTGAAACCTGGAAACTAGAAAGCTAGAATGCTTCATGGAAAAAGGCTGCGAGTCTTCTGAAGTTTGTGAGTTCTTCGTCAGACATCATTCTACATGTATTCATTGTTGTGGTTTTAGAAAGTCTAATGATCATGGACAAACCTTTACATGGGTGTAATTTGTTGTAGATGACATCTCTTAACTCACTAATGTACACATCCTGCTTTGTGCAAGCATACACTGTCTGGGGATGGGTAAAATGTCTTTCAAGGTGACAATGAAATGCTAATAAAGCTATATTTTTCTCACAATTTACCCATGTTGTCATTCAATTTTTCGTACATGTAACACATATTTTACTCATCTTCGTGTCACAATGAATGGAGAAAGCATGCCTTGCATTGTTCCAGTAAGTATATGTACATGTAGTTTAAAGATACATGTAATGTATCATGTACATGTAGTTTAAAGATAGCCTACATGCAATGTATCATAACGTCATTGTGTACAGTCAATGTCATTGTGTACAGTCAATGTTTGTAAACATGGATGTCTACATTACAATTTGTGTTATTTTGGACTTTTGGGACATGCCAACCCACCAAATTGAATACTTTCGGTATCAAGAGAATTTCTAGAGGGACAAGCCACCAACAAATTACTCATAAGACAAAGAAAGACCGGACACACACAAACATGAAATGGTCCATGGACCATGTGCTCACTGGGTTGGACGTAATAGTGCATGACAGCAAAGTTTGAGCGGACCAATACAAAAGAAACTTCCCTTGATTCGTGCTCAATCAAGAATGAATGGGTCCGCTATATGCGTTGAATTGGGCCGTAGTGAGTGACACCTATTGGTCAACTCACTGACAGGTATTGGTACCAAACTAGCTAGCCAATCAGTGATCTGCTTTGAGTTCAAGTGTAAAGGCACTACACTATCTGAGAGTTTTCTTGTACAAGTTGGCTCTTTATTGGCTGCGCCGTGGTGGGTTGTGTCCGCTGCTTGAGGTTTGTTGCGCCGTGACAGTGGGTTGTGTCCGCTGTGCAGCTGCTTGAGGTTGTTGCGTTGGCTGCGCCGTGACAGTGGGTTGTGTCCGCTGTGCAGCTGCTTGAGGTTGTTGCGTCGGCTGCGCAGTGACAGTGGGTTGTGTCTGCTGTGCAGCTGCTTGAGGTTGTGCCGGCTGCGCAGTGACAGTGGGTTGTGTCCACTGTGCAGCTGCTTGAGGTTGTTGCACAGGCTGCGCAGTGGTGGGTTGTGTCTGCTGCACAGCTGGATGCGGTTACTGCCTGGCCGGTTCTGTCGACGGACAAGTGTCCTGTAGCTGCACATGCTCTTGACGTGCATTGGTGATTTTCAGGTTAAGGACAATAGTGAGAACGATGACGATTACACCAAACAGAGACAGTCCGACTCCTACTTCAATGATCTTCATATACAATTCGGAAACTAATCCTGAAAGAAACGTAATACCTAAACAATTTGACCCTTACTGCAAGCTTTAGCAATATGTGACCCTTTGCTAGAAAACTAGTGTTAAGTCACACAGAAAATGAGCCTAAATGTACTGACATGACTTTGACACCAGGAGACATTTTGGTTCCCGAAGCTACCGCTAGAGAGTGCTGTCAGATGGTAGCTTCGGTAATGGCCATATTGTGCAATAATATTGCACATGAAAAGGCTGCTTTAGCACTTAGCATTGCTCTTGTTCCTATTTTATTCCAGGGTGAAAGGCTCGACTCACTTTCAGTGAATACTCTTTATGTATGCCAGAATATTTCCCCTCACCTTGGCAGCAGGCCGGGATAACTTTTAGCCACAGTAGGACATTGACCACCACCAATTCTAGCAGGATGATGATTTCAAACACAATTATAACCACCAGACTTCGTGGTTTTTTAAACTGGTGCCCTGTGAAATAAAGAGATGTTCAATGCATAAACTTGACTGTACATGTAGCATGAACATGAAACTCCCTCCCCTAGCTATCATCCAATAGAGGTTCTTCAAGTGACGTCAAAAATGAACCGTCACGATCTTTATGGCTGAACCATGAACTGC
>NMRB01001895.1:7716-25493 GCA_002633025.1 Notospermus geniculatus | reverse complement strand
GTATATTACAGACAAGGCATTCATATGGTTTCAGATCCAACGGAAACAAACGTCTCGATCTCAACAAAAACAACAGAACGAAACCAAAATACACAATATTCATGGACTCTTGATTTCCGTCTTTGTATGTATCCTACCGATTATCCGAATAAACGACGTTTTCATATCAAAATCGTCTTTTGAATTCAGACTCACCACTTCGGGACACAAGCCTCCTGCCGAACAATGCTCGCCAGAAATCAAAGTCAATCTGGATAAACCGTACAGTTTTGTCGCATTGTGTCCACACAGACATGACAGGCTGCGCAAGACTGCTGTTGAGACTGCTTTGCACAGTGCGAGGTAGGAGTGCTATGTACGGTACGGTTTATCCAGATTGCCATTTCGCCGATTTTGGCAGGAGGCTTGTGTCCCGAAGTGGTGAGTCTGAATTCAAAAGACGATTTTGATATGAAAACGTCGTTTATTCGGATAATCGGTAGGATACATACAAAGACGGAAATCAAGAGTCCATGAATATTGTGTATTTTGGTTTCGTTCTGTTGTTTTTGTTGAGATCGAGACGTTTGTTTCCGTTGGATCTGAAACCATATGAATGCCTTGTCTGTAATATACTCCTACTACACTGACCTCACAGATGGCGCTACGAACGCCTGTGACTGAAACTAGATCATAAGGTTCTCGTCACCGCCCGCATGCGATTTTGGCCCCGCATCAAAAAAGTTCGTCGTTCATCTTTTATAAAAAATCCACGCCAAAAATCCCCATCTCTTTGCCGACGATCTTTACATCGACTCTCCAGCGCCGCGGGTGAGTGAAAAGCCGTCTGCCGTGATCGAGCTTGCTTGGGGAATCCCGCCTACCTCACTTCCAGGTGTTGTTTGCCAGATCCTCGGCATACATTCAGTGTACATGATATGGTTCTGTGGTATCCGGGTTGTTGATATCGATTTTCTGACGATATGTCAGAGGGGCGGATTGTCACGGCACGTGGTGGATGAAAGATGAAAGTTGACGAAATTCCCTCACTGATTTTTGGAAATTGGTTGACGAGAACCTTATAATCTAGTTTCAGTGGCCTGATCACGCATCTGTTCAGCTCTGGTGAAAGTTGCCAGCTGACCAATCATCGGGCTTCGATACTTCCACTTGCTGATCTAGGAAACCTGATTACTAATTCATTTGTGCACAGTTTGAGCCAATCAGAGCTTGAGATGATTCATTATGATCCCATCGAGTAGCCTAAATTGAGAATTTAGGAAGGTCGTCAGCATATTGACACTAGTGACATCACAATTCATGGCATTAGTCTCTATGGATTGATAAAAATTCAAAAGCTTACAATGTCAATGAGTGGAGTCTCCCTTTAATACTCATTGACAGCTGAGCAGATGGTCAGCATAAATATGGTTGCCAAGATGGCTTCAAAGGAAGGTGGTGGTGAGCATGTTGTGTTCATTTTGCAAACACACAATTCTGAAAGGATGGTGTGCAATTCCAGTCAAAATTTCCAATTACCCTTACTTTGTCTGATGTCATCGTTTTAATACGAAAAGGCCTATATTTGAATGTTTGTTCTTTTCGGTAATTACTAGTAACCCTGGAGGAATAACCCACTGGCACTTGTCTTCCCTGGTGGGTGAGAAGGGCAGGGAAGCCCATGCAAGGCTCTAAAGCGGGTGATCCACTGTTGCGATTTTGGCTTGAGGCGGGGTTGCGTTCCGATTGCCAATGCCATATAAGGTAACCGCAAGGGAACGCAACACCGTCTCAAGCCGAAATCGCAACACGGGATCACCCGCTTTACTCACACAGGGTTCTCCACTAGTGTAACAGAATGGGCACAGCGCCCGTTCTGAAACGCAAGATTGATCTCGGTGCCCGGTCTAAAAATCCGTCGCCCGGTCTAAAAAAGTTGCCGCCGGTCAAAATTATTCACTTTAAAAAAAATAACACTGAGGTTTTCCAAGCACTGACAGAAGCTAGGTTTGTGTTCCGAAATGGCGGGAAATCGCATTTCAGGGCTTCTAGATTGCAAATTTTTCTAGGGGAGGCCTCCGGACCCCCCTGACTGAGGACGCGCGTGCTGCAGTGGCTTCCGATATCACTAATCGTGTGACGTCACCATCGCCCGGTCTGTTTCAAACCCTGTGGAGAACCCCGCTTACTGAAAGGTACATGTAGGAGATTCTCCAGAGTGGGATCAGTTACCGACCCTAGAGAACCAACTACTCAGAATGGGCCTTTCCCAAGCTTCCCAGCCCTTCTCACCCACCAAGAAACATGTTCCTGCCGAATCCAGAGGTTTTTAGCAGAATATCTGCAATGAAGGGTGTCTCTTTTGTCTGAAAATTTAGTCAATTTCTGAATTAAAAAAACTCAAGAAAATAAAAGCTCCCTCGTGCGCCTGTCTCCAAGGAAAATTGAAATGAGAAACAAGTTAATTTTTTTTGTTGCCTAAAAATGTTGTGTGAAATCATACAAATGGTATCAAAAGGTATGTGTAAGTGCATCTTAAATCTAATATCGCTCAGTTTTATGCCGGGTCCGACTTCAAACATTTCGATCAGTGTTTTCTCACAGCCGCGAGGCCGTGACCTAGATCATGTCGATATGCAAATGAGTGTGAATGTAGCAAAATGTATCAATTTGCAAGAATGCGGACCGTAACAGTCGTGTTGTACATTGGCCTAGGCCTACATCATGAGATTTCTCCGCGGAAACACGGATTTCCGTGGTTTGAGAGGTGAAATATTGAGTGTTGAAATTCATGCAAATAAATCCGTAGGCCTAATAAAAATTGGAGAGGGGAGGGGTGTGACTTGGTGCTCCGCCAGGCATCAAGTCGCACAGAATTGAATAGACGAAGCCAAACGCGTCACGACTGTTCAAAGACGCATTCTCGAGTCTCATTAAAATTGATACATTTTGCTACATTCACGATCATTTGCATACAATTTTACAGAATTTAAAAGTTTATTGTCTTTGAAATTAAATTGTAGAAGTATCTGTCAGAAACGCTTGAAAGGGGATGTTCTTTTTCGGAACATTTTTCCCAACTAATTTTTCATTACCCGACAGATGACTGATTTTCACAAAAACTTCCGATGTTATACCTTGTGACATCAACTGTGTAAATTAGGAAAACAAAGGACTTTTGCAGTATGTTTGAAATCAGCATGAAAACAGAAAAATAATTTCCTAACTTTTGCTACAGGTACTGAGAGAGTATACGTCATGCAGATTTCAGACGGCAATGGTGATGACATGCATGACGTCACATAACGTTTGTGACGTCACTGCTTTTGAATTTGATGCAATTTGACTGCATTTTTCTTCAACTGAACAATAGAAGGTTTAGTTTCTGTTAATCCACTTATTGTTCAGCCTGGGTCATATGCATAAAACATCTTAAGTGTAGAATTTCCCTTAAACTATTGTTCCAAACAAAAGATAAGGGAAATTTTACACTTACCGGTAAGATGTTTTATGCATACAGCTTTGTTCAACACAAAAGGTAAGTATGAAATTTTGACTTAAGTGTATATTTATGAATATGGACCCAGGTGAAGTAGGCCAACAGTGTTCTGGCCAGACATTTTTCCTAACAGGGTGGGATCACTGCATTTTCCTACATGTATGATTAAGGCCCTGGCTTTTCAAACGGGGTGGGATTGAAATTCAAACAGGGTGGTGTATAATAGAAAATGCACTGCAAGTTACATTTTCAAACAGGGTGGTATATTAAACAGAGGGTTGTAAAATGACCTCTGAATTTTGAACAGGGTGGTAGTGCCCTGTTTAAAAGGCCTGGGGCGACCGCCACGAAACTACGATAATACTAACAGGGCCTAACAGAGAAATTCTGTAATGGTAAAAGCCATTGCATACCTCTCTGTTAAGCCCGTGTCACACTGTCCCGGAATTAGACACCCGATGGCCACACGAATATGGAATTTTGAATTCCACGTGAAGATGGCCCCAAAGTCAACTTCCAGAATCTTGCAAGTTTTCGACCCCAACCGGGGTCTTCTTCAGGCTGGCACTTATCAGTAAGATTTCCAAAAGTTTCCATAATTCGTATGGCCATCGGTTGTCAACTTCGGGACAGTGTGACACGGGCTTTAGGCACTGTTAGTGCTATCGGAGTTTTGTGGCGGCCCGCCCTGGTGAAAACACTGCTGTTAGTGTTTCAAACAAGCGCTGTGATATGACAGCTTGCCAGTCACACCTCCGTCCTTCAACCAATCAGAGCTCACTTTACAATATGCAGCATCCCTAGCAGTAATGGCCGACGAAATGACAGATCCGAAGAAGAACAGCCGAGGTCCATGTTCAGCAGCGTTTATTATCACGTCTTTCGTGTCCCACTGGCAATCAGGTGGATGAATTATTGTGCCAAACAGAAGGAATTGGGCATAGCTCTCCTTGCAGCTTTGAGGAGAGTTATTAAAGTCGAGGGGAGCTATTCACACTCCTCGGCAATGTCAGGAGTGTGACTGATGAATACATGTCCGTATTTTCGCGACTATAGGGTGCACCTGACTATAAGGCGCACCCCCTAATTTCACCCTAAACCCTTGACGAAATCCATACATAAGACGCACTGCCCTATAAGACGCACCTCCCTATAAGACGCAGTCATCAGGTGAACCGCAGCAATGTTATGCATCAAACTGACCTGGTTGTATGATTAATTAGCTTGTTGTGACAAGCTAATTAGCTTGTTGTGGCACTTCCTGATCAAATTTTCGGACTCTATCTGCAGATAAGGTGCACCACCCTATAAGGCGCACCCCCAATTTTAGACCCTTCTTCATGAAAAAAAGCCGCGCCTTATAGTTCGAAAAATACGGTACATTTAGCCTAGGCCTAACTCCCCTTCAATATTTATATGGACTGCCTATATGAACAGTGTGTACTGGTAATGACGGATGTTACAAAAATGTAGTCTTTTGTTATGATTGTGCAGACATGGTGTAGCGCTGCATGTCAGCCTCGTAAATAACCAGGGCTTCTGCCAGAAGTATTTTTGAGGGTATGCATTTCTTTAAAATCAGCAAAAACCCCTTGAAATTAAAGAAAATGACCCTTTTCTGTTCCTTTGAGGGTACTCAGCAGGGTTCTGCCCAGGACTGATCGGTGCCGCTGCCCAGTGCCGGTCGGAACGTGAGCCCCCAGAAAAATTTGAAATCTAGACTTGCTGAAATGCGATTTCCTGGCACCTGAGAGTCAAAATAATGAGCTCATTTGGCGTCAAAATGACCCCGATCCACTCTATTGCCACTTAGACAGCCCACCGTTGATGTCGTTGGTCAGTGGTCAGAACTGTGTCAGGAAGCCCCGCCGGGAAGCACATTTGGTGAATGGGAACAGGAACGAAATTTGGAAGTGTGCGTGGCAGGCATCCCTCGTGGCACACTTCGTTAGTTCTGATGGTTGAAAAATACTCTTTTTAGGCTGAGTGCCGGTCTGCATTTCTGTGTCCTGGACGGGGCCGTCTGGCGCCGACCAGCAGCAGCAGAACCCTTACTCAGTGCATACCCTACATATACCCTCTGGCGGAAACACTGATAACTGTGAAATACGCCGTTGTGCAAAATCTAAAGCCTCGCTTATGTCGCCCTTACGTACAGTCAGAACTAGTTGGCAACTGATAATCGGCGCGTAGTTGGAACTAATTAGTCACAACTACTAGGTGACATAAGCTCTCGGGCGTCAGAGAGTAACTAGTTGCCAACTAGTTGCAAACTAAAAATATCCAGATCCTGAAAGTCGCACATGTTCAACTTCAGCGACTAGTTGACAATTGTATCCTGAAGACAGCCAATGAAATTCGCTTTACATTCCACGTGGCCTAACGTGACCACGTGACCTAATCACCACGTCACTTAAAATCTAAAGAAATCTTTGTCGACATACATATGTAAGCACTCAAAAGACGGCGATAAACTAGTTCCAGGCAGTTGCGAACGATCGGTATTTTTCTTGTCGGTGGCGACATAAGTTATCAGTTGCAACTTGTTGACGCTGTTTCTATCACAGCGTAGGGCGACATAAGCGAGGCTTTAGAGAGGGGATCTGGACTGCATTTGGCATTTTGATTGAAAAAAACAAACTTGTCAATGAGGTTATACCAAGTATGCCAACATGGTACCTTATTGAATGAACGATAAGAAAGTTCATTACCATCATGAATTCATCACCTGGCAACTCTCAAAACTGTTGTGTGGGGACACACTTGACTTGTTTCTGGAGTCATTTAAGTGTTACAGGGGGATACAGTGTATGTTTTAGACTGAAATACGTATGCCTTTTGCAATTGTATTGAGTTAGGGGGGATTCATTTCTACCCAAACCAAGTACAACAATGCAATTATCGCATTGTTGTACTCGGTTTGGGTAGAAATGATAGAGAGAAACATGCTACATTCACAGACTAAGGTTCTGCCCCTACTTTGCAGTTTTGCCCTGCAGTCATGACAGTATATGCCCATTGTCCAATTTCACGTTGTTCTGAGAGTGAGACTGTCGGCAATCTAGTTTCATCCCCCGATCTTATTCTGTCATTTCAGGAATGTCGTAACAACTTCCCCGTCGTGAAGTGCACCTACTGCCGTGCCGAGTTCCAGCAAGAAGAGTAAGTCTCTTTCATGTTCCACACTTTGCATAATAGATGAAAATCCTGGCCAGTGATTTGTTCAGCATCCTGTCGATTCTTCTATTGTCACAAATATTGTCCCCATGAATTTCCGGTTTTGCTGACTGAGGCTTCATATCATAAACAACTGTCACCCCAGGGGCGTAGCGAACTTTTATGACGTAGGGGGGCAACATTGATCGAGTCTGAAGGGTGAAGCTGGAGGGGGGTCTGGGGGCCTCCCCCGGAAAAAAATTTAAAATCTACACCCTCTCAGATGCGTTTTCCCCACATCTGACACTACAATAATGTGGTTTGAAGAGGGGAAGTGACATTTTCGAGCAAAAATTTGTTTTGTCCCTGGGGGGCATTAGCCCCCCCCCTCCGCCCACTAGCTACGCCCCTGCACCCGTCGCCATAAGACGAAGAGTCCAGTTGAGAAATGGCCAAGATTTTCCTTGTGCTTTGCTTTATAAGTTATCTTTTCTTGTTTGAGTGTTATATATGACATGAACAATGATAGAAATGAATGTTTGCATTTCAGCCTACATGTATTCTCCTCTGAAGAACACTTTATCAACTGTAGGATTCAGAGGAGGAAATAACCTCAATTGAGCAAAAAATGAAGGCATCACAAAACTTAGGATTTGCTGGATGTTGATTGGCAATGATTCGATCAATGACACATTTGCTTTTATGCGAAAAATGGTGACTGAATTGTAAATGAAAAAACAGTGGTCAATCAAACTAACATAAGCAAAATCCTTATGAATTGTGATGCCGGCATGCGATGTACATAGAAGTGTTTTCAGAAAAAGATGTCCACTTGATGGCACGGGCAGTGCTCATATTTGTGTGGCGGTCGAGGAAAACCCGGTGGATGTCGCATTTGAGGGAAGTGTTAATGGCCTTGGTGAACCCGCACATTTCAATACATGTAGCTGAAATGCACTACGTAACAGGTAAACTTGTAGATAAATGCACAGGCAATCTGACAGCCCTTGTTGATCATTCAGCGACATCCACCGGGTTTTCCTAGACCGCCACACATTTGGTGGCATTATTGTCTGAGATGCCCATGATAATCAGGGTGCTCCTATTTTATGACAAACACAACACTCTGATCTGGCAAACCCGTCAATTTTTCACACTCATTTGTGGCGATGATGATATCTTATGTGTACCTGACATTGATCATTGTTTGTTACATCTGCAGAGTTCTGAAAATAAAGGTTTTCTTGTCTGATCTCTCAAACATGTATTGCTAGTAAAACATGATATCTCATATCTCTGGCTCAACTTGCTTCTTGTCCTCTTTGTTATTTTGTATGCCTGGATGAATTAGGCTCTGATTCCAGGGGTATTTATCAAGTGGTGAGAGGAAATCTCTCTCTCTTTGGCCCGGTTGCACCACTCCAGTCATACTTAAAAGGGCGACTTTGTGCTCAAGCTACCGGTAACCTCAAAGTTGTTCTCAACCTCAAATTGTAATGGCAAATCATATTACTCAGTTGCTGTTGAGATCAACCTCAAACTTAACTTTGAGTATAACTGGTGCAACCAGGCCTTTGCGTCAATCCTTGTAAACCTCTTTGCTTGGCAGCTCTTTCATGTGACAGTGAGCATAGCGAAGTTTCAGTCCTGTTCTTCACCCCTTCATTTGATTAATTGATGTGGGGGTACTCCATGTAGTTCACACCGGTCAGATGATCATCTGTCTCCCTGCTGCCGGTAGGCTGCATTTACAAAAGAGATGTTTCTTACAGGGAAGGGGACAAGGAATTGCCAAGACTCTCTAATGAGATGGTTCGAAGGACAAACACGATCTCGACTTCAACTCAAATGTTCTTGCTCATTCAGCATTTCAGTAGATGAGCACTGCTCTGTCTCTTGGGAAGGTGGCCCCGGAGACAGCACGGGTATGACCCCAAAAGAAAGACATGATCAATACCACATTTGTGATCCGCCACAACAAAATGAGTCGAAATGCGCACAGAAGAAAACCGAAGATGACACCAGACAACAATTACAGAATTCGACAAAGTCAAATTTCACGATGGGCAGACAATCCTGAAATCAACAAACCGTTGGTGTCACCTTGGACATGTTGGGTCTTCTTCTGTGTGCATTCTGACTCATTTTGCTGTGCCGGGTCACATTTATAGTCTAACGTGGCACTGGTTGGTGGCGTGGCCGGCAGCAATCCTTGTTGACTTTCCCTGTGGTGACTTCTGTACCAGTCAGTCTGTTCCCTACCTTCATCTGATCTTTTCTTCTCTTCAGCAAAGGCAGCACCAATTCTGTCTGCAAGAAGTGTGCCCAGAATGTCAAGACCTATGGAAAAGTATGTATGATAAAGGGAGTATGAAAGTAAACTAGGTGTTTCTCAAAGGTTCTCAACAAATGTTGATCAATCTTGTAAATGGAAAGCAATGAATCCAGTTATGACAGCCACCCTAGAATCAGCTACCGGTACCCTACATTATGGTAGTTGTTGAAGTCAGGGCTGCGTCTCACTAAAGGCGCTGCTCCACTTGACAGTTTTTTCGCAGAAGTTGGCTCTCAATGGGCAACTCAACTGCGAGCAGTTGTTCGTGTCATTGGTCTCAGCGTAAGCCAACAGGACACAAACAATGGTGAATTGCCCATTGTGAGCCAACTTCTGCGAGAAAACTGTCAAGTGGAGCAGCGCCTTAAGGCTGTTGCTGGACCAATGTGTACTGTGCTTGAGGAACCCACTTCATGCACTTGTGCCCTCAAAATAGGGTTGAGAGAATAGTCACCCCATCAGGAATTCATCCACAAGTGTGAGTGGAGGTGACAGACTGGCCAGCTTGTTCCTCCAGTGTGCCTCTTGCGTTGGACCACCTGACAGCAAACTTAGAGCTCACTCAACACTACAGGCAGCAAGTGGACATTTGTTTTCTCCACTTTGACATCCAATTTGGCTCAGGTTTACTCTCGGGTGAATGAGCCATGAAGCCATTTAATACTTTACATCCCACTGTAGATGTGTACCGAATTTTCCGACCCATGTTTACATGAGTGACGTGACGTCGTAGTGCATCCAACACATGCTAATGCATTGCGACATAGTGACGCCCTGTAAACATGGTCTGCAATTTATGGTACATAACTATAGTGTCAGTGAATCTGTGCAAATTTTTTGTGTGCCAGTGATCTCCTCATCCCCGTAACTCTAACCTGTTTCTCTTCCTTTGCAGCCCACAGCGTGCGAGTACTGCAACATCATCGCAGCATTCATCGGCAACAAGTGCCAGAGGTGTACTAACTCGGAGAAGAAGTATGGTCCGCCGCAGACGTGTGAGCAGTGCAAGCAGAAGTGTGCGTTTGATCGCTCGGAGGAGAGTCGGAAGAAAGTAAGTATCGTGGCCCACAGGATCACACGCTGTGGTGATTCTGCGGGACAGGTTTTCATGGTGGTAAGTATGAAAGGGAGGAGATTCAGTGGGGCCAAGTGCACTCCTGGAGAGCTAACCCAGCTGAACTTTCTGGTGGGTATTAAAGGCTGAGTGAATCTCAAATTAGACTGATTCTTAAGGTCTATGTGTACTTGCCCCGTTTGCTGGCCACCTTCACTATTTGAAGGTATGTAGGTAAGTGTATGAGAAGGCCAGCAAACTGCAATGACACTGGTTTTTGTTTCCATGTGTCATGATCATTGTTCCTGACAGCATAAAGGCTGACGTGTTTGAGACAATACTTGATATGCTTACCACGTCCAGCATGCTGGCAGAGGTGGACGTGTGGAATCATCCAAGCCTGTCACCTCTTGAGGATGTGGGTCAGTCCCTCCCCAGGGACCTTATTCACAAAGCCCCTGTAACTTTAAGGGTACGCAAATCCTTTGTCAGGCCGATAGTGAACAATAGCTTGACCGTTAAAAGACAATAGTTTGCGCACTTCCGTAAGTTACGGGAGCTTCGTGAATAAAGTCCCAGATCCTGTGTCAGAAAGCGTGACTGACTGTCTTTGTCAGTGAATGAGTGGTGTGGTTTTGAAAGTGATTCACAGCCTAAGGGGTGACAAATCTCTGTTAAGCCGGTGACAGACTACCACGTACCCGTCGCGTCCTGCAGGCGTTCCACCAATCAGATTCTTCGGTAGGTGTTTCGGTCGGTGTTACCGCCTCCCTAATTGGTTGAACGCTTTCATGACGCGTTGCTTATGCGCCAGTCTGTCACCGCCTTTATACTACACCACTTGTACAGTCATGTGTGGACATGGAATGCACTTGTCACCTACCCTGTATACCCCAAAACTTTGACCGGAAGGTATGGCTCTGTCATTGATAGTGTTTACCAGGAACATGGGCCGACCTGTTTATGGGACATCAGGTAAGGATTGAAGCTTGAAACTGTCCTATTGCAAGCTGAGCCAAAGAGTGTCTGTTTTATTGGTATTTTTTACAATATGAGAGATCAGACAAGGTTTTCTCTGTCATGTTTTCAAATGTTTTCCATCAATTTGATGGAGGGTTCTGCCAGATCGAAGTCTGTGTTGTTTTGTCTTTCAAATGTGTTTCTTTCTGTATATACACCAGTATTTCACAATTTTGCCCCTCAGCAGTGACTAACATTGATTTTCTTGTAGGAATTCGACGATTTTGGTCTCTACCATGTCTTCAGTTTGTTGGTAGGCAATTAACCTGTTGACCTGTTCCTTGCGTGTTCAAGTTAAAAACAATTTGCTCTTCCAGTTCCAGTTTGTTGAATGTTTACTTGAACAGTATATACACTGAAATTTGCACGAGTGAAGTGCCAGGTTACAGTCTGGTGTGGGTGTCAATTTGGCAAGCATATATGTAAGCTCGCCCTCAAACTCAGTTGGTGGAGGTCTAGTGATGGTATCAACTTCCTGAGAAACAGAGTTAAAGCCTGCAGCACACATCACCACTTTTGTTGCTCATACAGGCAATTTTCGTGGTTGCCACGAAAATGGCAATTTTCGTGGTTGCCACGAAAATGGCCAAGTGTGCTGTGGCCAGCAAAGACCACTCACCACAGAAATTCTGTGGTGACCATGAGTTGCCACAAGTTGCCGAAAATCAAACCGGTTTGATTTCTCACCATGAAAATTGCTCGTAGTTGCGATGCGTGGCAATCAGCAGCACGTGAGACCACCGAGTGTGACGTCTGCTGTAAACTGGTAACTGCCACAAAAATTCCCGACCACGAAAATTGCCTGTACGAGCAACGAAAGTGGTGACGTGTGCTGCTATGTAGCTTAAGGGTAGAATGCACCGCAGTCATCTCCATGGGAGAGTGACTATCTGTTTGATTATGATGGCATGTTTCTCCAGTGCCTGGAAGACAAATCAGCAGGCATCTTCTAATGCAGATTTTGTGTATACGGTTTAGAGTTAAATAAACTTCACTTCTTTGTTGTGGTTCTGTTGTTTGTTGTTAAAGCGGATTGTTCGCGTCTGTCCAAAGTGAACCAAAAATAATAAAACAACCAGTTTTATTTGTAACAACAACTGGTAAATGCATTGCGGCGGCCGCTCTGGAAACTGTTCCAGGCCTTGTCTTTTGAGGCGAGCTAAAATGTGCATGCGCCTCGCAAACAATAGAATTTCTATTGTTTGCAAGGTTCATGTATGCACATTTTAGCTCGCCTCAAAAGACAAGGCCTGCTGTTCTGTGGAATCTTTGAATGAATCGGCAAAATAGTCCGCTTTAAGTCTTCTCTCAATTCAAACTCCGTGACTCAACCACACTCTTCTCAGAGACTCTTCTAAGGCTGCAAGCACTTAGAGCTACACGCTACACGGACACGCTGGTTAACAATGGCTTTATGGTCGTGAGCCCTTTCTGAAGCCTTTGTTAACAGCATGTCCATGTAGCATGTATCTCTGTGTGATTGCAGCCTCAGAGTCGCCACTGGTTGTAATAATGGCCACGTCCAAGCCTTGCAGGAATGGAGGTCAGATCTGACTGCAGATACCGGTACAAGTGGATAACACTCACTACACCAGATTACTGGTAAAACTTTAAGGAAGAATTTGTGTCACTGACATCTTTATGCAAAAGATTTGTCTGTGGGTTTAGATTAAGCCTTGTCTCTCTTCAGGTTGATGGCAAGCTTTTGTGTTGGTTATGTTGTCTGGCCTACCGTCGGGTCCTAGCTCGAACGACTCGCAAAGATGACAGCCAGAAGACAGAGAAATCGGGTCAGTCGAGTGTGAGCAGTGACGAACAGAAACAACATAAACAGAGACTCCACGATCACCAGAATCATCAACATGGAAGTGAGAAACACGGGCAAAAACGGTCACATTCTCATGGAGAAAAGAACGACTCGCAGAAGAAAAAAGACCACGGCACACACAAGTAAGAGCAGCGTCATACTCAAGGTGCCCGCCACATGAGGTCCCCTACATTTGGTAGCTTATGTCTATCTCACCTGACATCGTCATTATAGAGTTTCTGCTATCCCGAATCCGGGATCGAGATCGGGATAGAGTTGTGCTGCGTCATCAAAAAATGACGGGACGTCATCGTGTGCGTGAACGTTATCGATCCCATTGTCGGCTTCCGAGATAAATCGGCTGTATCTCGTAAATGTCAAACAACATAAGGTTTACTAAAGTTTCACTTCCTTAACCTCTTCAAACTTGAGGATTGTGCTGCCAGACATTGGATTCAGTATACACATGTGTGTAGATCATCGTCGAGATCAAGAACGGGCAACTACGTCAGCACTATCCCGATCTCGGAATCGGGATAGCCGAAACTCTCTATTCTCTCTCTCTTGCAGGAGACATCATCACCACCATCACCATAATCATAGGAAAGATGGCAGTGACAGCAAGAGACCAAAGATGGAATCAAAATCTACCTCGAATGGATTTACACCATCCAGGTTTGATCTTGTGCATGTTCTCTCACTGTGTAGTGGTGCAGTAGAAATGCCATTGCCTATCATCTCAGAAGTTGCATGTTCCATTCCTACTGTAGTTGGGACAGTTTTGTAAAGCATTTAGTACCTGTCACATGTCACAGTTACTTTTCTCAGCAGCCCTCAATGCATTGTAAAAGCAGTGGTCGTAGACGAACTTATTCTCTATTTGCAGATCTGTTGAGCAGACATTTGTAGATCCGAGCAGCACGGATCACGTTATTGCAATAACTCAGCTTCGTGATGAGGTGGAGAAGCTCAAGAAACAACTGAAGGAGAAGGACCAGGCCCTTATTGAGAAGGAGAAGAAGGTAGGACTGGGAGGAAACTGGAGAATCTTTGGATGTCATGCAAACTCTATGACTTGAAAACAGTCTCTATTACTTGAAAACAGTCTCGGGTGTTTCTCCGAGAGGATGAATCTACCTTCGATGGCTGCAGTCATGGTCAGTGGATGGTCAGGTCTTCTTCTCTTTTGCAGTTAACGGAGCTGAAAGCCCAGCATTACGAGCTTGAGAAGGGCATGAGAGAAAAGAAACAGGCTTTGGAGAAAGAATATAAGCGGCAGTTAGAGGACTTACAGGTGAGTCCTCTCTGTCACAAGAAGAATGGGTCTGATCGGGGATCGAGCCCTCATTATTGGTGACGGGCGGCACTCTGACTACACTCGGCCCCAGTGTGTATCCAACGTCCCGGTCTTCCACACACTGGCACTTTTAGGGCTCAAAAGCCGTGAACACCACTAGATGGCACTCCACTGGGCTCCAGCCAATCACCATGCTTTCTTACTCATAATTGCCGTGGAAATTCCGCGAAACTAAGGGAAATGAGAAGTGCCCGTGCCCGTGCTGCTACCACGTGGTCTTCACGACTGTTAATCTCTAAAAGAGCCAGATGCGGAGTGTGACTTACCGAAGGGGTGAGCCCGTAGCGTCTGGCCAAGCGAGACTACACTCTGACATGATTCTTCGTTTTCTCTCTATCATATTCATGTTTCTCCCTCTGACATCTCTTTTACCGTTTCAGACCAAGAATCGGCAGTTACAGAAACAAGTTTCAACTTTGTCAAGAGGCAAGGATAAGAAACAAGCAAGCAGTCAAAGTCCGCCATGACCATCTTACACCCAGCACGGAATGTTATTTTACACATCTTTTAAATCAAAATCGTGTAAAAATATGTGTTTTTATTGTACGATAGTTATGACTACGGCAATATTAGTTATGGAGTTGATTCTTCATATTGTAGAATGTCTTACCTCAGTATCATTAGGGATTATTTGTGTGTAACTCTCTCTTCATTGTCTTACTCCAATTTATAACAACCATATTTCTCTTGCCCCCAACTCACTGAAGACCAAGTAACTTACAGTTTCTTTATTCATAACGATAGCGAGCTTTACAAAAAAGCATTTGAAGGTTCTTTCATTTATTGTAAGCTAGAAGATGCTCCTTCAGGTTTTTGTGCTGAAATTGAAGAAAGTTGAATCTTCAGCTGTATGTGTCGATGTAGGATAGATCTGTCCCTTTATTTGCGTTCGTTATATTCGATTTAGCATTCTCACTGCCTCTCGTGTACTCAGTAGATATAAAAAGTATTATGACTTGTTCTTTTGATAATATCAGGTGGATTGAATGTGGGGGACGGGGAGACTGAACCCATGGAAATCGTTTTTCTCACAGGGGATCACCATCTCAATCACACACGCCAGATCAGGAATGACTCGGTCAGAAGTTTTCCATCCTCCCGTAGCGGGGCTTTGGTTCGCTTCTCTTCATACACTCACATACAAAGTTTGTGTGAGTGGATGTACAGGAGCAAGGTAAAAACGTGAAAGCCTGCTGTGGGAGGATGGATGTTGGCTTCGTCTGATGTCTTAAAATTGTGTATACTGACCCTAGAATTTTAGAAAATTGGCCAGTTTTGTCAATTACACTTTATTTACTTTTAACCCACCTACCTAATCATAATCTTTTGTTGTGTAATATACTCTGTTGATATGATATGTGTACAGTACTGTTAATGAATGTGTACAGGTTTTGATATTCGTCCCATATACATGTATGTGTAGTTTGAACTAAAGCCTGGAAACTGCCTCCAGAGTCACCTCAAGTATCACACCTCATCTAGGTTTCACAGTTTATTGATGGAAAACTTATTTTCTTATCAATTGAATCAAATTATGCCAGGTGAATTCAAAACATTAAGGGCCGTATTTACGAAGTGCGATTAGGTCAACACGTGTGTAAATTCATAGTTATTCAGGTTAAGGGCCTAGAAAACCATTGTTTTGCTACCTTGTACGCTGCTTGATCGGCAGCGTTTACCGGTACCCGCAGGATTCACCCGTGGTTAACTTTCCTTTGTCTAGCTGCAGGAGGAAAAAAGAAAAATTTGAACAACCTACAGGCCTTGTTTAGTCATTCAACTCTTTTCTTCGATCCTTCTGCGCGTAAATGCAGGAATGTTGTTAACCATGTGTGGTTATCCTGTGGGTAAACGCTGCCGATCAAGCAGCATACAAGGTAGCAACACAATGGTTTTCTAGGCCATTAACCTGAATAACTATGAATTGACACGCGTGTTCACCTAATTGCGCTTCGTAAATACGGCCCTAAATTTGTGTTGCTACTGACTGAAGAAGGCTGTTGTTGTTGATCTCATGTTTGCCTCCTATACACCTTTTCATCGCTGTGAAAATCTTTCGTCTTGTGAATGATTGACACGAGAATTGCCTAATGCCAGGACGAGTGGACTCTTGGTCATGAATAGCGACTTTGATGGCGGCAGGGTTACATCGTCAACGTTGGGCAATTCTCCGGTAACGGAATTACATTTTAATGGTGATTTTCAACATTCATTTGCACATTATAAAAAACTACCTGTTCTAGTATAAAGTTGTGTTCCACGTCTATTGAGAAACGATTCTCTCAGCATCAACTACCATGCAATAAAAACTGATAGAATACCACGCTTATGGTGATGTAAGCAATTCATATTGCAGTAACGGCATTAATCAGAGTAATTCTGTTACCAGCATTAGAGTCATTTAGGTGTGCTCTTTTGTCTTTTAAAATGCATGCAAGATGTTCCGAGGGTCGTTTCTCTATAAATATGCAATAAAAGTTTTCTTTCAGATAACCATGTCTTTGTAACTGATCAATAAGGGTAAAATTTGACTGATTCTCTCGTGGAGAAATAGCCCGTTGTTAACTTGGGAAAATTCACCTGCAATAGCAGTTTTACATAAAACGGACTAAAATGTGTGGAAGCACCCACTGACTATTGTAATTCTACTGTAATTACTCAACTACTTAATGTTGTATGTGTCCCCAGCATTGTACATATTGAAAACTTCACTTCAAACGTTTTGATATTTGTGAGACTGGAAATCAAGATATATTTTGTACGATAAAATGATAATAATAAAAAGTTTGTACAGTTTTGTAGTAATTGGCGTTACATCCATGTAATGTATGATCAATTTATAGGAAGTAGAATGTTTCGTACTTTAGTATGATACAATTAAAGTAAATGTAAAGTAAATGGTAATATCAATGTGCAATCTTTTAACATCTTAGATGTAATGGTTATCATTGTCGCGTTATTATCTCTCCGTTGATGCATACATGTACATGTGCATGAGATCAACCCCCAGGTAGCCCAGTGAGGATGTCTCAAATGCCTTGAACCATCTACGAGGCTATGTTTCTCTGCTGATCAACACAACAGGTGCGGATCCAAGGGGGGCGCACGCCCCCTTTCGGCCAACAAATCTGTAAAATTGACAGTGAATGACGTAATGGAATGGACGTCACATGGCGCGTAGTGTGAAAACACCGTCACGTCATGCATCCGTGTAGACGCTCCGTTACTTGTCTCGGGTTATTTTGTCTCGAGACAAAGTTGACCCGAGACAAATTAGTCTCTCGTTTAGACGTAGCTTCTGTAGATTGGTTCCTGTCTCTGCCATACTGTCCATACCCATGGCGCTCAGACAACTAGAGCAGGAGGCGAGTTGAGGGTCAATATTAAGGTGGCAAAGAGGAGGTAGTCTGGTATTACGCACCATGTATTTATGCTGGTTCTAAAATACTTAAGTGGTGTGAGTTTATCTCATTTGTGTTTGTTACCTTATCTTGTATAATGTACATGTATATCATTTCAATAAACTCTTAATGACTGTAGTCTACTGTACAATACAATTCCATTCCCCCC
>NMRB01001894.1:111451-133183 GCA_002633025.1 Notospermus geniculatus | reverse complement strand
ATCTGTGGAGGCCAGTGGAACCAGGCTAGGTCCCCCTATTCGGAGGGCTTGTTGTGCCGGTGTAGAAGTAAGGAGTGTCTCCTGTAAAAAGTATCCACTTCTATTGTTGAATGACGGAATAAGCGGAATGACTATAGAAACCAATCGCCAGAGATTAATAATAGGATCTTTCGTTCCCAGGACACATCTCCTAGGACATTTTTTGCCTTCACATCTGTTCCTCATTGGACTCCAGAGACCAATACCCTTAATCCTGTAACAAACAATGCATGGGGACATCAAGAGGGTGGGGGCATTAGATTCTATCACACCAGTAGGAATCCAATCCATGAAACGACTGAACAAACAAGGAATCCAATACCACTGCAGCCCCTTGAATAATCACTTGAGTAAATGAAAAAAAATCTTCAAAACCTCCGTCATTTCGATGACTGAGGTGATTTTTCACTGAATGTCCAGTGTTAACATTTCATTTTTATTATTAGCAAATGCAAATCTGATGACGTTATGAGTTGGGGAATACCTTCTCCCACGGATTCTCAGGAAGAGTACGGATCGCAACAGATCGCCATACACAGTGGGGAAAGTGAGCGTGTGCCCTTACAAGCATCACATCATCTTGTTACTAAACTTTCTTAGTAGTATTATTCTTATTAAGATATTAGTAAGATTTTTCTTGACTAAAATCTTAGTAAGATTTTTCCTACTAATATCTTAGCAGGAAAAATCTTACTAAGGGTTTTCTTATAAGATTCTTACAAGATAAATATTAGTAAGATTTTTCTGACAAAGATATTAGTAAGAAAAATCTTAGTAAGTAAAATCTTAGTAAGATTTTTCTTACTAAGATACTTACTAAGAAAATTATAAGATAATTAGTAAGATTCATGTCCTGGGCTAGGACTAACATAGGCCTATAGCTCATCATAGCTTGGTCAAGTCAAGTATAGCGGACAAAGTCATGGGAAGTGACACGTCTTCCATACATTGCCGCTCATTCCGTGTACATACATGTACACACTCAGTGCAGCTGAAAGGGTAAATGTCGTCCTGGGTATATACAAAGATTACCCAGGATCTCAATCTTCACTAAAACAATACCCTGGGTGTAGTTTCGGTAGCAGAACATCACCCAGCATCGTAGTATGACACATGGATTCGAGGTTCTCTCGCCCGTGATCACGCGACAGCCAAACGAATGTCATGAACAGCTACACTCAACACTTACCGCGGCGCGAGACTGCGAGATTCCACGGGATTTCTAAATACGGCTCGTCCTAGGCACTGATTGCCGAAGCTGGGTGATGTTCGGCTACCGAAACTACACCCAGGGTATCGTTTTAGTGAAGATTGAGATCCTGGGTAATCTTTGTATATACCCAGGACGACATTTACCCTTTCAGCCTCAGTGCACTTCCCACGACTTTGTCCGCTATACCCCACTTGAGCCGTGTTGAACATGTTGTTGAATGCACACCATTTGCCTGTTTGCTGGTGCCTGCCTGTCACACTCACAGCCTGTCAAGTCCAGGATTCATATATATGCGCGTCTAGGTTATTCTGCATGAATTACTGAATTAAGAACTCACCAACTAACTGTCATTCATACGTCAGAACGCAATGACATGAATGAACACAGCTTATGACTTCCATGCATCATGCATGAATCCATGAAACCGCTGCCGCTTGGCGCGCCATGCATTTGCAGTACCGCAGTGTGTCAGAAGTACCATGCGTACTACGTCACCAGTCCCGCCATCACGTGCGTCTTGAACATTTTCTTTCAAGGTTGACAAAAAATCATTCAAGGTTGACAAAAAATCATTCAAGGTTGACGAAAAATCATTCAAGGTTGACAAAAAATCTTTTCAACATTGCCAAAACATTCTCCAACGTTGCCAAAGTATTTATTCAACGTTATAAAAAACTTTCTTCAAGGTTGGCAAAATTTTCTTCAAGGTTGAAAAATTTTGTTCAAGGTTGACAAAATTTTATTCAACGTTGACAAAAATTTATTCAGGGTTGGCAAAAATTTATTCAAGGTTGAAAAAATTTTGTTCAAGGTTGAAAAAATTTTATTCAACGTTGAGAAAAATTTATTCAAGGTTGACAAAATTTTGTTCAAGGTTGAAAAAATTTTATTCAACGTTGAAAAAAAATTATTCAAGGTTGACAAAATTTTGTTCAAGGTTGACAAAATTTTATTCAACGTTGACAAAAATTTATTCAGGGTTGACAAAATTTTCTTCAAGGTTGACAAAAATTTTTTCAAGGTTGACAAAATTTTATTCAAGGTTGACAAAACTTTTTCAAGGTTGCATAAATTCGTTTTAAACACGAAAATAAACATCTTGCACAATATTTTCAGACTTTTTATATCATCAAAATTATCTTGAACAATAATTTTAAAAATGTTGAATGGTAATTTATACATTTTGAATACAATTTCAAATTTCTTGAATATAAATTTTTGTTCTTGAAGGGATATTCGCTTTCTTGAATAAATTCCGCTTTGGCTTGCCATAGTTGGGCACTAGGACGAATATACGTTTCCATGCATGCACTGTGTTCAGAATTAGAGCTTCCATCATGCCATGACCGTGATAACATTAAGATAGCCTGAATATTTATTTTATGATACCGGTACCATGGTTACCAGGAAGTCTGGCACCGCACTATCAGCTCTTTTAACCACTTCACTGCAGATGGAATGTGATCAAGGCATGCTAGGGGAATTCCACCTTCTATGAAATACACTGCATAGATGATCCTGTTATCCTCTAACCTTGCAGTGGCTCACTCCCGTTTGACTGGCCTCTTAATATGGAACAGAGAGTTGGCTTGGCTTGAGACCCCTTCCCCATCCAGTCAGCCATCTCAGGCCCTTTTCAAATGAATGGTGAAAGTCTTGTCAATTTAAGAAAAATTTATGTACACCCTTAGTCAATATAAACGCCAAGCTAATTTTCCGGCATATCTCAATGAATATTTTTCATAGCCACGTTTTCTTTTCATACGCATAATCTGGGGCCATTAGGACACATTTTAAGACCATAAAACTTGAAATCATTACACAACTGTGTTTTTGGCAAAATTTTGAAATTTGGCCAAAATATCATGTTTTTTTAATACTCACTTGTTCGGGTTGAAACTGGCACTGTTTTGAAGCCAGTCTGTTTCTGGACAATACATTTTTTTTAAATTCAAAATTGAGCAACTTTGTGACGATTTATGATGATTTTTCTGTGGGATAAAATCCCCGCAATTCCAGTTGACTCCAAGCCACATTTTATCAATACCCCGATCACGTGCCCTAATTCAGTAAGTCTATTGAAGGCGTATTCAAACCGGGGCCTATTCAAACATTTATGTTGATCCCAATAACAGGTTACGCAGGTGTTTATGACTGTCACAAGGCCTGCATCAATGGGAGTTGACCACGATTACTCAGTGCAACTTACACCGGTGTGTCAGTCACCAAGTTGGCCTATTGTGAGATACACGATTCATAATTTCACAAGGGGCTTATTACTCCATGTCAGTCGCTCCTTTTGTGGTTGAGAGGCTAATAAATATTCACGACTGGGTAATGCTAAAACCCTGTGCCTTGAATGCCTGGAACGAATGGCAAGAACTGGGAAAACCATTTTACAAAATCATCTGTAACTTTGCTTTAAATGCGAATTTTAGCATTCTGAAAATTTTCATGTGTCAAGAAACAGATTGGCTTCAAAACAGTGCCAGTTTCAATCCGAACAAGTGATTATTAAAAAAAACATGATATTTTGGCCAAATTTCAAACTTTTGCCAAAAACACAGTTGTGTAATGATTTCAAGTTTTATGGTCCTAAAAGGTGTTCCAGTGGCCCTAGATTATGCGTATGAAAAGAAAAAGTGGCTATGAAAAATATTCATGGAGATATGCCGGATAGTTAGCTGGGCATTTATTTTTGACTAAGGGTGTACCTGTATAAGAATAAAACGTCTCTGAGGACCAAAACACAAAACAATTCACAATCCAAAATTGGCGGAGGTCTTTATTCAAGCGAATTACATACAGTCATATACTCCCCAATTGTAATGACGTTTCTGTAAATCAGTTGTGTCATGCATGATTTGTTTTGGAAAAAACTGTGGGCTGCGCTTACAAAAAAACCCACAGCTATTGAGTTCATGTCCTACCTTGAGTCAGGTTATATTTGATCAAAAATAGATAAGCGAGCGCTCGCTTATCTATTTTTGATTTTATTCATAACATAAATCACGTAAAAGTTGATAAGAATGAATTGGTCCATGGACCGTGTGCACACCTGGGTGAATTTACCAGAAGAACAAATGACAAATGTTAAATCGAAATGTTCCAGGGAGAGCCTTGAGTTCCTGGGTAATATGATTGTGGTCATAATTTCATGGTCAAAACATTCTCGCCTGAGTAATTTATGACACATGTGCCAGTTCATTTTCCAAAATGGCCGCCTGGTAACCATGTGCTTGCGGTCCAATCGGACGGAAATTTGCTGTACACATAGAGGGTACCTAGATACATGACCACACCAAGTTTGAAGATACTAGGTCAAATAGCCACGAAACGTGCAACCAAATGGCAAAATTTTGAACTTTTACCTCTGTGACCTTGAAAAGTTGGTCAAATCAAAACCCCGTTATATATGTTATGTGTCCTCATTAGATACACCTATGATAAAAATTTGGAGACGATCCAGTCATTAGTTCAGGAGTTATTAGACTTTTCGTCTTTTCGGTTTTGGCCACCTGGTGGCTAAGCAAAGAATCGAATCGGACTGAAACTTGGTGACATAGGTCATCTGACCTAGGGGTATACGTGTATATGTACCAAGCTTCAGATCAATAGCCCCAGCGGTTACGAAACGTGCCCTGCCAACTGACGTCTCGCAAGATTTCTCGAGACACAAACATTAGTATTTTTTAAAAATCTCTCTAACACTGTATGTAACCGCACGAGGGTAACCCGGGTTACCCTCGTAACAATGGCGGCAGAACAAGATACGCTTCGGTGAGTAAATTGGCTCTGGTGGCGAAACTAGCACATCTCTGTGACTGAATTTTTGCATGTTGGAAGAGAAAATAGTACTGTACACTACTGTATATCGCATGACATTGAAAATTTTCTATTCATGCCGTATTTTGACCGGGAAGTCGGACACGACGACGAGGGCAATTCCAACCGTAGTTTTATGCACTACGAGGGTAACTCCTTTTTGGAATTACCCTCGTCTTCGTGTCCGACTTCCCGGCCAAAATACGGCATCAACAGGGATTTACCAACGCCATGCGATATACAGTAGTGTGCAGTACTATTTTCTCTTCCAACATGAAAAAATTCAGTCACAGAGATGTGCTAGTTTCGCCACCAGAGCCAATTTACTCACCGAAGCGTATCTTGTTCTGCCGCCATTGTTACGAGGGTAACCCGGGTTACCCTCGTGCGGTTGCATACAGTGTCTAATAAATGTTTAGTGTCCTTCCTAGACCTGTGTGAAATTTCATCAAAATTGATTATTTCCGTCGAGTAGATTTTGCGGGGCTATTTGACCTCAAATGTACACGAAATGTACAGGCCGTGTATTACTGTACTTAGCCCTATTGGCGCGTCATTCGGAATTCCTCAACCGACGTATTTATTTGGCGTCCAAACGGTTATCAAGAAGAAAGGAAATGGTCATGTGGCGCATCTGTCTTAATCCTGATTCAGTCCCTGACCTCTGTATCGCACCATCAGTCAGCGGCACCATACAGCAGGTCAGGGAACCAGACTACGTTGGTCTCCGGTGCGCGTAGGGATACATGGTAGGCGTAGGAATACGGCTGTGGTTTGGTTTCATCACCCTCTCCTAGGGGCTTTTTTGTTCACCCGTGATTCTGCACACAGTTGTAACTTGCGTCCTGCATACAGTTATAACGTGGGCTCTGCATGTAGTTATTATTCTGCCCTGCATACAGTTGACGTCGTCCTGCATGGACTTATAATTTCCGTTGTGCTGGCGTCCTGCATGTATTTATATTCTGGCGTCCTGAATGGTTATTACTCACGTCCTGCATGTGGTTATTATTCACTCCTGTATGTGGATTACTTTCCTGCATACATTTTTTGAGTTCTGAACAAATACATGTATTTGTCTTGCATGGAGTTGTCTTATTCTGCATGGTGATATAATTGTCCTGAACATATTTAGTGTATTCTGCATAGATCTTAGTCCTGAATGGATTTAGGGATTTCTGCATAGTTTTAGCAAGTTCTAAATAGATAATACTACCGGTATGTTCTGAATAGGTATAATTATGTTCTGAATAAATGCCATAATGGCGTGCCATATAGGCAGTGTGTATTTGACGTGGTAGGATAACATCAGTGAAGTATTTGTATTTTTTCTGGATGTCTAAATGGCTTCCGCGCTTACATTATTCAAGTCGATTTTCCATTTGAATTCATTAGCAGTAATCAAATGCTTTCACTTTCTTTGATTTGGATACGTTTCTTTACGAACCAAACACCCGAATCGGCTAAGTGAATCATTTATGTCGTGAGCTTCTGAAGGAATTACAGATCATGGGTAAGTCCTGTACATCATTCGAAAGTAAAAGGACAGCCAATAAATTTGAATATTTCGAAATACTTTTGGTGGATCGGCTTTTTTGTCAGAAAGTCTGGTATTTAATTGCATTTCCGTTTAAATTAAAACCACTGCCATTTTACAGCTTGTATGTTTGGGTGATTCTCAGATTAGGGGACAAATTGGACTTTTCAAGGAGCGAAAAATATTTATCATGGAGTATGTGTGATTCCAATGTTTTTACAATATTTGGCATGCTGGGCTTCTGAAATAATGCCTTAAAAAATTTATTCCCTCTTGTATCCACCGTTTTTTACCTTGCAATAATCAGAAGAGAAACGACGATGTCAACTCTGTTACAAACATTTTATTAATAAAAAAATCACCAAAATACCAAGTACAACTCCTTTTTTTGTGTATTTCAGATGAACAAAAATTGCTTAAGATATAATTTCGTAGTAAAAATGAGAATCTCTTGGCAGGAAAAACTAATGTTGATAACCTGAAACATGTTTTTTACCAAAGCACAGAAGTGAAGTTCTGAGGATTTTAATCGCAATAAAACCTATTTCGACTCCCTAAGAAACCAGTCCATCTTTTTTATGCATAATGTCCATATGCCACTTCAAGTGTATCCATGCAAACATTTTTGCCACCTATCCATGTACTATTCTTACTTTTCTTCACTTTTACTAATATGTTCACGTAGCCTTCATATTGTAACGGAGTTGATGAACTACAACAACAAAACCACGCTTTAACAAAACTCGAGAAATTAACATTCTTAACAATATAGAACATCAGCACCATGTCTTTAGTGCTTTTTAAGGGCATGTATTTGCTTAGTCACGCGCCTTTAGAGGATTTCTAAACTATTTTAATTCCACCTTGTATTCGATCAACTCCGTTACATCTTTTGCTACTAATAAAAAGCAGTACCATAATGCACAACAGTCAATCTTACAAAGGTAGTTGAATTGAAATAACAACATACGGTTAAACCATCAAAATTCAGTGAAAAGTGCGTAAGTAATGCACGTCCCAGCACCCGGCTGTGTGACATGCAATTAACTCTCAAACCCTTTAACATATTTACATGTTTTACCGTCACCTAAACACCTCACTGTTAGACTGACCCAATGATGTTCACCTTAAGAGAAAAAAGACAAGGTGTGGTGTGGGAGTAAAAACCCATCTTTGGTGCACCGATCCGACCTGGAATTTGGCGTCATGGGGAAGGGGGGCAACCTCACGCAAAGTACTTGTTCCAGGTTGCCATCTGTAGGGTTAACTGACGCTTCGATTTGTGCTCTGGGTCAGGAATGATAGAAATGACTTTATCATATGTGTACCACAAAGTCATGTCATCACTTGGCTCCACAAATTTGTTGTAACCAACTTTTCGAAGCTCGTGGACTTCAACCGAGTCTTGATCATTATTCAATATTTTGCCGACGTAAGGCTTTCCATCGTAGTCTACAATGGCCCACTTCCCCACCAGATCATCTTTCATGCTGAAGCGTTGGGTGTTTTCTACTGGTTCTGGTCCCTCAGAAGTAGCTGGTGGAACTTCCACAGGAGTAGTGGAGAGGAGGTCTGCTGGTTCAAGTTGCTCTGGGGAATTGTCCTCCTCTGCAGTACCGGTATTGGGAAATATCACCTCCTTATCTTTGTAGCAGGAGCATTGTGTCGGCCAGGTGCAGTAACAGCTAAGCACTTTGGTCAAAATGTGATACTTGGCTTGGGTGCAAACTTGGTGTACCTTCATGATCCCTTTCACTGCTGGAATATGAATTGGCATTTTCAGTAGTATACCCACCCAGATAGCACACTTTTTAAATGATGACGTAATAGGTTGACCTTGAGATTATTACGTAATTACGTAACACTGCCCTGGGATATAGCTTGTTTATTAATGAGGGGATAATTAATGAGGCGTGCCAAATGTTTTGTTGGTATGGCGTCCGAATTAGATGTTATTGAGTGCAGTGCCATTGTGTTTTCATTTTAACAATGACAAAAATTAGTTCGTTTACAAAATGCGTACACATCAATATGTTACCAAAATGTTAATCTCAGCAATGACAAGTAAATGAGGTTTGCTAAGTAGCGATTTGTTGCTAGGGGTAATTAAGTAGATGGGCCAGCATATGCAGTACTAAAGTGTTTTTTTTCACATTGAACTGGAGGGGTCAACCAAGTACCTTTCGCCAGTTCGATGTGGAAAACACTTTACTGGGTGTTTTTTTTCAGTTTAAAAAATGATAAAATGCTTCTTTGGTTTATCAAACCTTTTCAGCAAGCAAAACATCGTGCCATGTTGGTCTCTTTGTAAATGATTTGGGGCCCTTAGAAGGGCCGTTTGAATCTGGATCGCTGCACTTAGTAGACCTAGTCGCTACTATATCCCACGTCTTCGCATCTACAGCTGCACGGGCAAGGGTGTACAATGCGCCCATAATCCTCCTCCAGCATATGGTCCACGGCACTTATGGCAATGCATTCGGTACATCTCTTCCTATGGCATCCTGAACACATCACGATTGACAGAGCATTCTTCTCTTCTAGACAGCCGAGGCATACGGTGGTGTCATCTTCATCTTCTATTTCGTAGATGACTCGGTACAGAATATACCCTCCTATCCGGTAGACATTTACGCCATAGTCTTCATCAATACACTTCTGGAGGTACTCTGAATAGGACATCTTGATGTTACGAATGGTTATGAGGGTTCTAGGCCTAGGTCTCTAATTTATAGCAGAGAGGCCCCTACCTACTGTTTCACACATCAACACAAGCATACCAACTTACTCAGCATGTGTAGGTATTAACTGTACCCTACAACCTAACATTTGGACAAAAACAGTTGTTTACAAAAACAAATCCATTTTCTGTTGGGCATCAGGGACGCCGATGTTTCATTGTCTACACTACTATTGCGGTTTTCATTTTAACAATACCAGAATGAACATTACTAAATACAGCCAGGGTGGCCTATTTTGTTAATGAGTGTGTTAATAATCTGCGTTTGTTGCTATGTCTGTGAGCAGGTGTCTCATTGTATTCAATGCTATAGGTTTTTTTCGCTTTAACAATGACAAAATGAGCATTACATAAACATACCAGATGCTATGTTTGTTTATTGATGAGTATTGATAAAGGGTACTGATGTCAAAATGAGTTGTTAACAAAAAATGCATACAAATTTCCTGATTCATGAATATATTCCTAAAATGTTAATTAGAGTTCAACAAGGACAAGTAATGACAAGTAATGATTATGAAATAGTCTTTGGACCTATAAATACAGGGGTCACAGCGTTGAGATATCATAGCCCTTTCTACCTGCGTACAAGTACACATCGTTGCACTTTGACACAACTAGCATTTTGATTTTCTACCATTGTTGACTAGGATTCTGCTTAGGTGAGTTGCCGTATTGCAAATGTTTCTAACATATTGACTTCTAGCCGATTTTGAGTATTTTGCTACACATCCTAAATTTATAGACAGCAAATTTTTCATTGCTGTTTATTGGCGATGTTTTCATTTTTTTCTCGAGTGTGGGTTAAACTTTGCCAACCATTTCAGAAAATGGCTAATGTACCCGCTACAAATATGTTTGAGGACGGGAACTGGCTCGAGAATTTGTCGCCAGACATCAATGAAATCTTGCAGGGATTGCTGAATCAACATCAACCTGTTGAAAATGTGAGTACAGTATGAGTGTAGCAGCCACTGAGACCATTCGTATTTTCGTGATTTGCTATATTCAGTTAGCACCAATAAGACCCTTGTGCTACATTCAGCAAGTACCATTTTTGACCCTTTTTCCCCCTTGTGAAAGGTAGTTCCTAGCAAATAGGCCAAAGGCTTTACTTACGCTTTAACTTTCATCAGAAAGTGTAGTTATCAGTGTATTTCTAGGCATTTAGAAGTTTATTTAGAATTTATAGAGTTTATAAGTTGTTTTCTAACATATAACTATGTATGATATCCTTACGCCCTCACTGTGAGGTCAGAAGCTCACACTCAAGACAAGAGAACAGACTGTTGAATCTTTCTCCGAATTTTAATCGCTTTATATCACTAAGTTCTCAGGAGCATCATGAAGTGAGACAATGGTATGTACAAATATACTAGTCATAGAACCTGCTGAATACGTTATTTCAATGTGATGAATAAAAATAGTGATTTTATTGAGGCTTAAACTTTGTACCCTCACACATGTGAGCCATTCCTTTGTTTGATCCAGTCACATGTTCTGCCTCAGATGAAACTGCTGTTATATGTGAATTGTCTGCACTCTCTATAGAGAAGTTGTGCCTCTTATGCTTATATTTGGTATTGAAAGACTGGTGTGTGATTCATATTATGATTAAGATGTTTTTGTAGAAGTATTTCTGCCTTTGTTTGCAGATACATTAGGCCATGCCGTATGCATGCATATGCACATGCATTGTATAATCTCCTAGTACTTTAGTAGTATGTCCTGGAAAGGATGTTATTAGAATTAATTGCTGTTTGTTTATATGCGCGTGCAATAGACCATGTAGGGTATTTTGAGTATGTTTAACTGCTGGGATTAGTGTTGCATGTGTGCCTGTAGTCAGCATACATCAGGTGGCAGCACTTGCACTGCATTTGATTATGGTTTGGAACAAGTTGAGGTTGAGGCCTAGTGATTAATAGTCTATACTTAGAAACAGTTAACTTAGAAATTGTATTTTTGTATTTTACAGTCTTTTACGGTGCAATTGATGCAATGCAATGATGTAATGGCGCACTAGCTGTTCAAGATGTATTCGATGATTCTACCAATGAAGAGATTAGAATAAAAGATGCACCCGTACTTATGAAAGACACTATTCGCTGTGATTTATTCCTGATGGACTTAACAGTAAAAGACATTCTCATCACGAACGAAATGAAAGTCCAACGCCAAGATGCAGCTAAGTGTAATGGACGTTTTCTCGTGTGAATGCATAGACATTCTACCCTGCCTATTGATTGAGGATATATGTACACGTCATACAACGTGTGGACACTTTATCAAGTAAGATTTAGAATCGCATAGACATTCAATGCATTCTAAGGAGTACCATACAAGTAATACATGTATGCCTGTACGAACACGACGATGTGCAAGTGAACATTCCAGATCGTTCATCAACATGACTGGCCCTCATCAAGCCACAAGAGAGTGACAACACAACATCGAGTGAGACGAGAGGACTTCACGCAGAGACACGAAGAAGTGATCGCCACAGAGAAACTTGATCGAAATTGTATTAATTAATTGTATGCTTGCTAATCACCATTGCTTTTCAGGTCCTATATAACTTGTGTTTATAGTCTGAAATCTTTCACGGTTGAATTGGTACATGCATTACAATTTAAATGCACACCTTTGGATCATCAGCTCAGTTACGCAATAGGCCTAAATGTTGTTCTAACAGTGATACCTCAGGTAAATGTTCAGGTTTAGCCGATGACCTCCTGCTAACACTACTGCCTTTCATGCTTTGATTTAACCTGCCTACGTTATTGAAAATTTCTTAGTGGCTGCATCACTTCCTTTCCCATTGTTCCCTGGGGTCTTGCTATTAAATTGCAGATAAGATAGGTTTTTTGGACGAATCTCAGAGAACCGACCCTAAGCTTGGGTCACTAGAGATTACAGATTAGAGAATTTGATTTTACACCACAGGTTCAGTCTAATTGCCAAATTGTCTTGCATCTTGCATCGCCATGGATCACCAGGAGCCAGAACTTGCAGAAACCTCGAAAGATAAAGAGAGAGAGAACAGGATGCAACCAGAAGAACAGAAGCAGGTTAAAGAGACGAATGAAGGTAAGGGTGAGAAGCCGGCTGAGGTCAAGGAGCCTTCAGAACAACCCCCATTGGAGAGACCCTTGGAACCGGCTGAGGTGGCGGAACCCCTCCGAAGATCTTCCAGAGAGAGGAAGCCTACCGAGAAGGCCAGAGATAGTCAGAGGCAAGAAGTGTTGGAGCGATTCTGGAAGTCAGCAAAGGATTGCAAGACTTCTGCCAAGAACGTCAAAGAGACAGCAGGTCAAGCAACTGCCCTGGAACTGCAAAGAAGCCTTCTAGAGGAGCTCGACAGGAGCAGCGCAGGACTGAATGAAGCCTATGCTGAGGTAAGGAAATCTCACAGTCATCCCCCTTCTGAAGTGCGTAGAGTTGCTGATTCCGTCAGCGCCCTCACTGCAGAGGCAGCCAGCTTACTGAGGGGTAGCCAACCAGATGATTCTCGGTCCCATCGATCACGCAGGTCAAGCAGGGCATCCAGTAGCCGGTCGTCCCTGAGGAGAGAAGCAGCGGCCCAGGCTGCAGCATTGCAGGCGGAGCTTGAGGCAAAGAAAAAAGAAGCAGAGAAAGAAGAAGAACTAAGACAAATGGAACTGGAAGAAGCCAGAAGACGTGCTCTGGATGAGGCTGAACAAGCAGCAGAAGCCGCCAGGAAGACTGCCCTTGAAAAGGCAAGGAGAGCTGAGGCAGATGCGGTCCTAGCCAGGAAAAAAGAAAGAGATAGAGAACCAAAAACTCGCAACAGGCCTAACGGTTGAAGAGGCAAAATTGCGGGCCCTTGATGAAGAGGAAACATCTTCAGAACAGAGACGTTTCCCCATCCTTATAGAGCAAGAGAGAACATTTGAGAAACCGAACCCAGAACCACTTCCTGCAGTGACCGTTTCATCTCCACAGTGGCCAATCCTGCTAGACTTCAAGATGCGAAACCAGACCTGACACCACTTCCAGCAACGACAATCTCCGCCCCGGAAGCTGCCAAGATAACAGTGGGACCACAAGATGTAGAGAACAAACCTACCACCATCCAGTCAAATCTGAGGCCACAAGCTGCTGTGTGGGAACCACAACCTCGTCACCAAAGTGAGATGGCCTTGATTGCAGAAACGCTTGCCAACTCGGTAAATTTAGGACGCCTACCCGTTCCTGAGCCAGCTGTGTTCAGCGGAGATGCGCTCCGGTACCCTGACTGGATTGCATCAGAGGAGTACCCCCAAGTGAAAGGATCCACTATTTAAAACGATATTTGGGTGGCCCAGCAGGGGAAGCAGTTAGAGGCTGTTTTCTTCTCCGAAGTGACCAGGCATACGAGAAAGCGAAATCCATATTAGAAGAGAGATACGGAAGCAACTTTGCCATCACTGAAGCCTTTAGAAACAAGCTCGACTCATGGCCAAAGATCCAACCAAGAGACAGCACTGGCATTCGGAAATTGTCAGACTTTCTGCAGCAGTGCTTAACAGCGATGGGTGATATTCCTGACCTACAGATTCTCAATGACAGCAGAGAAAATCGGAAGATACTTTATAAGCTCCCAGACTGGCTTGTAAACAGATGGAACAGGATTGTTGCAAAGACTAAGAAGAAGACAGGCCATCATCCACAGTTCGCCGACTTCGCCAATTTCCTGTATGAGGAAGCAGAGATTGCTTGCGACCCAATCACCTCCTTGGGGTCTTTAAAGATGGAAGGAGACAAAAGAGAGAAACAAAGCACACCCCCGAAGCGTAGGGCGGGTGCCAACACCTTGTCTACTAGTGGTGCCAAGACTGAACCGAAACCAAACACAAGGAAATCAGAGTCGAAGGCCTCTTGCGACTTCTGTCAAAGGCCTGGCCACTGTGTTCAGGAGTGTAGAACACTTCAATACAAACCAAAGTCCGAACAGCAAGAATTTATTAGAAAGAACGGATACTGTTACGGTTGTCTGAAACAGGGTCATCTCTCAAAGGAATGTCCAGCTAAGGCTACATGTAAAAAATGCCAGAAGCGTCATCCGACCTCCCTGCATGAAGACAGACTGCAAGGCGAGATGGTACCAAAGAAAGACTCGACATCGACAAAGCCTCAAACAAAAGAAAGTGAGCCAAAAGAGACATCACCGAAAGGTCCCACCGAGCCAGATAAAGCAAAGGATGCAATCTGCAGAAATGCCGCCTCGGGAGCGAACTCGATGTCATCCATGGTGGTCCCGGTGTGGATTTCTAGCCTGGAGCAGCCAAGTCAGGAGCTCCTTGTGTATGCTCTCATCGACACCCAGTCTGACACTACCTTTGTGGCAAGACCGACTGTGGAGTCGTTGGAAACGCCTGGTGAACCAACACAGCTGAAACTAACGACAATGACAGCAAAGGGTAAGATTATCCACTGCAGCAAGTTCAAAAACCTGCAAGTTAGGGGATTCAAGTCCAGTGCCAGAATAAAACTACCAGTAACGTACTCCAGAGAATATATTCCTGTGGAAGAATCCCACATTCCGACGTCAGAAACAGCCAGCAGATGGCCCCATCTTACCAAGATTGCACATCACCTGCAACCCCTCTTGAATTGCGAAGTTGGTCTCCTCATAGGATACAATTGCCCCAGAGCCCTCGCACCTCGAAACTGTGTCACAGGTGAAGGAAATCAACCGTTCGCAATAGAGACAGACCTGGGATGGAGCATTGTGGGAGGCAGCGAACAAGAAGAAGATTCCGGAGATGCTATTGGAGTTACCCATTCTGTGGTCGCCAAAGCTGTTCCCAAAGACATTCGTTTGCCAGAGAACCAGAGAAGTGAAGTAAGTTTCGTCCTAAAGACGCCTATTACAACATTTTACCACTGTCATTAGAGAAGAGCACCTTAAAGTTTTCGGGGAGGTCACAGGAATCACCACCGTTACCCACGTTTACCAGTTCACGTAGGGCTTCTGCTGTCAAACCCAGCCATTGACCTTCTTTCCTCAACACGGCACTGTATTTACCGCTCGTGTAGAATTTGATGGCAGCCATAGTTTTTTCTGCAAGGCAAAATAGGCATAATTTGCTAAAGGATAGGGCAGAAAATACGGAAAATATGCAATACGGATGTAATGTTTTTTGTGTACATACCTGGTATACCCGTGTTCAAAACCGTAGAGATCCCAATGCGTGTACTTATACCGTGTTTAGAAGTAGAAGAGCTGTACGAGTAAGATATGTGTATGACAGATATGTCAACATGCACCGAGGTGTAGCTGGTCGTAGTCGAAAGTTGTTTGATTGTCTCAACCCTCAGCCCAGCATTTATAGGTCTAAAGATTATTTCAAACTCACTACCTGTCAGTACTTGTCATTGCTGAGATTAATATTTTGGTAACATATTGATGTGTACGCATTTTGTAAACGAACTAATTTTTGTCATTGTTAAAATGAAAACACAATGGCACTGCACTCAATAACATCTAATTCGGACGCCATACCAACAAAACATTTGGCACGCCTCATTAATTATCCCCTCATTAATAAACAAGCTATATCCCAGGGCAGTGTTACGTAATTACGTAATAATCTCAAGGTCAACCTATTACGTCATCATTTAAAAAGTGTGCTATCTGGGTGGGTATACTACTTTTTCTCATCCATGTTTGAAATGTCCGATGCTGGAATGTAATGGAGGCTCACTGATGTTGTTGCACCATCAATCAATTCATCATACAAAGCTTTAGCAGTAGGAATGTCTTTCCCTTTGGCTACGAGGTCATCTGCAGTTCTTTTAATCACACCACCTATACCGTCGGGGGCACCCTTACCATGCCCGGATTCAAAGAAATTCCAGGTTCCACCTTCAAACCCTAGCTCATACAGGATGGATGAGAACAGGCAGAGGTTAGTGCGGTTCCGGTATTGTGTTGTGGGGCCATCTGAAAAAAAGTGTATGACGAGGACGCCTCTTGTCTTCAAATGGCGGAGGATAGGATCTAGGTGGGCCAAAATCGCCACAGGGTCGTGGCGCATCGATTCTGACAATGTGCAAAATGACAAAAGATCATTGACAGATCTTGAGTACACTACACCGGTGTGAAGTGACACCTGCTGATTTGAGGCTCCAAAATGCGTGCTCTGAATTTCTGTCGCGTATTTGCAGAGATAGTTCTCACTCCAATCTATGTGGACAATTGCCTCATCGTCGGCTAGTTCCAGCTTGAGATCTCTGTAGGCCCTGTACTGATGTCTAATATTAAAGACATGTGGACAAAGTTCACTCTTTAGCGTGTCTAAAAAGGAAGTTTGAAGCTCCTGTACAGTACCGACTACCTTCTCTTTGATGGTCTTCTGCGCTACCTTCTCCACACCATCCTTCGTATAAATCTCTCGGACTGTGTTCCACTGCCACCACCAGGTACTTTGGTTTGCAGGTACAGTTGCGGGGAAGGTCAGTTTGGAATCAGGACATCCACATGTACCATACATGCAGGCGTAGCTATTTGGGTCACAAACAACCAGCTTCATAGTATCCTCGACTTTTTTTGCTTCCAGTAAGCGGAGCTCATGTAGCCTATCTGCTTGCAGCTGGATGTTTTCATGCTTCTTACAGAGGCACGTGTCACGGTCACCAACCTTAGGTGTAATGACCCAAAATGGTCGCAAGCGACAGAACACGGAATAGCTGATTTTCATGGTCCCAGATGTTTCTGCTTCGAACTTGGCATGAAGATTTTTCATGCTATCATTCAGATACCTGATGGGTTTTTTCACACCACACCTTGTTTTTGTACGCTTTACTGTTGTGCAAACTCGTGAGTTATCATCCCTAAGGAAGTACTCAACGATCTCTACCTGCATGGCCTCGCCAATAGCATCTACTCTTTGTTTTCTTTCATATTCACAAATTTTCCCCTTTCTAACAAGACTGCTGTTAATTCGCTTTTGGGACACACCTACGAGCTTTTTCTTGGCGAAATTGACCAAACGGTACTTTTTCATGACTCTACCACCAAGAACCTTTGAAATGAACTGCTTTTCCTTTTCACAATTTACTTTTTCAGTCACAGTTGAGTTTATGTCCGATAACAGAGCATGGTGAAAGACCAGTGTCTTTCGCACATCTGGGTGGACCTCAGAGTTTCCTAGAAGCCGTTGTGTTGCACGCCTCGGAGTATCAGTCGTCTCGTCCCTGGCCTTTTCCAATTTTTCCTGTGCTCGCTCAGCCCTTTTTCTGTATTTTTCTGTTGATTTTAGCAAAGAGTTCACTTTCACAATGAGTCTCTTATTGTCTTTGTAAACCTTCGCTTTCTCTTTGTGATGTAACGACTTCCTACCACGCTTTTTCTTCTTGCCCTGCTTGCCCTGTTGGACTTCAACCGAGTGTTCAACAGGGAGTTCAACAGCAACACTATCACTATCTTCTTCATTCATCTCCTCAGCTGCATCATTCATTTCTTCATTCATCTCCTCAGCTGCATCATTCACTTGTTCTGGTGTGCCAGGTGGGGTAACAATCTTCAAACTCTCTTTCAGTCCCTTCTGTCTCTGACGGTACTCTTTTGACGCCTTTCTCCATTTTTTTCGTTGCTGTTTCTGTTTATGCTTGGACAGGTCAGAAATTTTTGGTATATTTCTGTCCTTCCACCGTTCTCTATCTTTTGCTCGCACAGCGGCTAGCCTGTCAGGATCCTGGCGTATTCGATTGCGCATATCGCGCATGCGCTCTTTCGCTGACTCAACCATGATTGCAGAGTCAAGCCAAACCTGAAAGCTAAAAATGTCTAAATATGGTGAAAGGAAGGCTCGTTTTGTGAAATTAACTTGGAAGGGTACTGGTACCCTAACCAGAAATGCCTTCGTATTCTGACGGCACCATGGCCTATGGATAAAAAGTAGACTTTCTGTATTTTCGTTATATCCTGCGCTCTCGTTTTCACCTCTGGTTGGGCCATAAAAGGGCAATTACGTATGACATTCGGACAAGGTATCAATGCGTTCATGTAAAGAGATTGCAAATCTATTATATATCAATTGAGTTTTCAACAGTCGCATCCAAAATCCACTTCAGACCAAGTCATCAACTCCGTTACGTCAACTCCGTTACAAAATCGTAATTGAGTTGATGTAACGGAGTTGATGCATTTTTGATTTTTGGCCACCTTGTCACCACATGGCAGTCGGCTCATACGAAGTTCATGTGGTATGAGGTAGGGTTACTCATCAGCTTTCACTGCAGCATGGTGTTCATCAGTTTCTTGAAGCACTGTTTATGCAAACTGTGTAACTGAGGTGATAGGTGAATTAAAATACTAACCTTTTTTTCAATTTTTTAGGAAAAAAATGTCAGGAGGCCACTGAGCAAGGTGGGCGGCCATTTGTAATGTGGCATTATGTAACAAGACATTTGATTGGTTTGGCAATTAGATTAATTGGATCAGCATAGATGGCACCACTGTGCAGCTGTAACGGAGTTGATGAAAGTTCAGGACAAGGGTTTCATAGTGCACCAATCAAAAACTACTGCATGGAAGCACCTGAAATTTTCAAGTAGTAATGCTCAAGCATCAACAAACACGGACAAGCATGCATACTTCTAGTATTATGTACCTAAGATATTTTTAAAATGGTTCAAAGTCGGGATACCATGGTTTCGGACAGGCCTTTTAAGGGTGTTGTCGAACTTTGGCCCTGCATATTAGTTGTGGAAAAGCGCAAGAACACAATATATTGGGTATCAAATTTTTGCTCAGAACCTCCCCTTTCATGAAAACAATACAATTCATCATTTGAGTAGACATACTTGAAAATTTTAGTCCAAGAGTTCACCGGACCGCAATTTGTCCCCTAATCTGAGAATCACCCGTTTCTATTCACGAAATATACTCCGAATTGTCCATCAGAACCCCCATACCAGAATAATGGAGGATTTATAAAAAAAAATCTGTCGACGCTCCAGTCAACAGTCCAATCTTATTTTTTAGCGCACAGCGCTTTTATTACAACACGTACACACGCGAGAAAAGTACCCAAAATACATTACTAAGTAAACAGAGAATGCCCGCCGACCGAACAGCATACACGCGATACCGAAAGCAATCGCTGGGCGACAAGATCGCCATGTGGGAACTAAATTATTTGACAGAATTATTTGATACAATCCAATTATTTCCAAACCATGCAATCGTAGGCCTACCCTTTTCATTATTACCGAACAATCAAAAAAATCAACAAATAAATGTGTTGTTTTCAAATCATGAAAAAGGCACGAATTCATAAATTTCGAAACCATCCAAAAATAAAAATGATTCTTTCAAAACCATGAAAACTTCACATTTCATTATTTTTTTGAAACAATCCAATTGAGAAGAAGTATTCCCAAAAAATGAAAACTGCACATTTCATTATTTCCAAACCGTGAAGATGGTTCGTTTTCATTATTTGCAAACCATCCATGCAAGCCGCTGACAACAATAATAACAAGCCTGGCGGCGACAGGATTGACAAGGTGACTTCAGGGGTGGCACTCACCCTCATTCCCCCAGGCTGCAGCAGCCGTGTATTGGCATATAAACACACATATGGCAGATACACAACAACCACTATCTACAACGACTATCCAGTTACGTTTCTTCTGTTTGTTTTGTTATGAACTGGGCAAGTCACGTTAACCCTCCACCCAGTTTTGTAATCAAGAAGCTCCTTGGGGCTGCACAGAATTTAAGGAGCAAATAAGATATCGGCTTGCCTATAACTCAGGCGATTTTGGTTAAACTGTTCTGTGTGCCATCAGCCCTACCGGCAATCCAAGTTTCCTTGCATGTTCTTTCATGGTTTGGAAATAAAGAAACTGAGCGGTTTACGTTGTTTCGAAATAATGAATTTGGGTCTTTGAAATAATACTTTCTATCATGGATGGTTTGCAAATAAAGAAAACGAGCCGTCTTCATGGTTTGGAAATAATCCTTTTTCTCAATCGGATTATTTGGAAATTTAATAGAAGTGTGCACTTTTCGTGGTTTTGAAGAAATACTTTTTCTGAATTGGATTGTTTGGAGCAAATGAATTTGAGCCTTTTTCATGATTTGAGAACAATACATTTTATATGATTTAATTGTTTGGCAATTATGAAAATGGTACGATTGCATGGTTGGGAAACGATTATATCAAATAATTTCTTTGAGAAATAATTTAATTCCCATATGGCGCCTCATAGATCGCTGGCTTAATCGCCTGGTGTCTGTAGGATGTGGGCTAGGTCCAGGAAAAACTACAGTGGGACCATTACCAACTTTGGCGGACATCTAGGCCTACGCATGCGCTGCGTCACGTCATGCGTCACCATGCATCATGCCCAATGCGTCACGGGGCCCAATGTACAGGCATTATGAGAAAAGGTTAAAAAATGAAGGGTCATGATTAAAAAACCCCAAATGCCCTCACCTAATATGGTAAAACTGACCAAATAGTGCATCTTTGAGTGTGAAAAGAACAATTTCAATGCGATCCTCTTACTTCCATCTCTCATGAAAGTATGCAGGGCAATGGGGCCAAAAACGTAATAGAAAAGCCATTAAAAGAGAAAAAAAGACGAAAATAGCACGGATAAATTCAACTCTGAACTGAAAAGGGCGACACAGAACTCAAATGCCCCCCCCCAAAAAAAGATTAAAATATGGGTATCCAACGTCAATTTGTTGCATAAACCAGAAGGTTTGGGTGATGTTCGTTCACTTCCATTTTTGCCATGAACATTTGACCCAAAATCGACCAAAAATTGCAGAAAATTTTAATTTTTACCAGAAGCAAATCCCAAATCCCAATAAAAGCGCCCGATTAAGAGCCGTTCTCACATCTTGGCGCCAGAATATCGCGCGGACCACGTTCAACTAGTTAGTTATACATATTCCTGATAGATGGCGCTGCAGTGTACCATATCGTTTGTGCTCGCCTTTGCATGAAGGGCCGGAGGGCCGGAGGCCCGGGGGCACAAAGTACGCAATATAATGCAATAGGAGCAGTCAGCCGCGCATATTGCTAACAGATGGCAGCACAGTCTTAGCGGACCAAATGTACAGGAAATCTATTATGATCGCTGCTCGATCGATAATGGCTGGGTCCGCTAGATGCATTAAATTGGGCCCTAGTGACACCTAGTGGTCAACTCGCTGACAGCTCCTATTATCGATGACTTAGTAATAGTACAGGACGGCCTACCACTAGTTTCTTAGCTAGAATTTACTAAAGGCGCTAATAAAAAGCCTAGCCAGGGGTCTGATTTTATCAGGTGTCTACAGCCATGCCAACCACATTACTGTTAGTGGCTGTTAGGTACCTTCAAAATCCCGGGGGGGGGGGGGGGGGGGGG
>NMRB01001894.1:79299-103559 GCA_002633025.1 Notospermus geniculatus | reverse complement strand
AATGACATTGGAGGTCATAGGTCAAGGTCACGGTTAAAATATAGCTGTAATATTGGAATAGTCAATAATGTCGACAGAGAACTTGCTAGTGACCTGAAACCAAGCACTGTTGCGGATAATCTTTCAATTTTTGCAATGACCATGAAGGTGGGATGTCAAGGTCAAGCTTAAACAGTCCCGATACAGAAACATGTTCATGATGATAACTACAGTCTAGAAGTCTACCTGGCACTATGGACCAACATACTAAGGTCGTCACTGAGGATGCTCCTCCTGATTATGCAATGACCTCCTGAAGGTCAGAGGTCACGGTCAATATAAAATAGCTCAGTTACCAGAACTGGTTGATATCTTCAACAATTAGCGAGCAGCTACATATCCCTGTTATACATTATACATGTTCCTGCATCTACAGTAAACATCGGAAACCATTGACATCGCTCCGATGTCCCTCTCTTGTTGTACTGTGATTAGGGTCAGTATTAGAAAATAAGGCTCAGTAAATGGCGTATACTATAGACATTAAACAGGTTTTCCGAATCACCCAAAGAAAACTCCCATGGCCGAGCGTGAGTGGTTACAGCGTAGGACTATCTAGGTTTAGTTAGCTAGCATGTAGGTTCGAATCTTCGTAGTGGTCACTATGCACTCTTTGCCAAATACGCCCTTTTATATTTTTTTCCTTCATCTTCCAAGATTTTTGTCACTTTTTCCAGTCTAAATCAGTCTGTTTTATAACTTTTGACCGTCACGCAACGTGATTTTTGTCGGAAAATGATCTTCGACATGTTGAAAATTTTCTGAGTTGAATGCGCCATATTTGGAATGCGTGCCATATTTGGAATGTGCCATATTTGGAAAAAGACTTCTGATTGGTTGATTCGCCAACTATCCTGGGAAAAAATCTCGCTGACAGGCAGCTTGCTCGCAGCCATTTTGATGTGCTCAAATCAAATCATCAAGTTTGACCTTGACCTTGACCGCTGATCATCAAGGTCATTGCATAATCAAAATGGGCATCCTCAATAACATAGTTTTGGGTGATATCATGCGTGTACCTCTACAACAGGCAGGAGATATTTCAAATTATCAAAGTATGACCTTGACTTTGATCTCTGATCATCAAGGTCACTGCATAATCGAAATGGGCATCCTCAATAACGTAAGTATAGGTGATATCGTGCGTCTACCTCTACCACAGGCAGAATTATTTCTAATTATCAAGTTTGATATACCAAAATCGCATGATATTTGAAACACCCAGGCACTTGAGGCTGAGAATGTTAACGTAGTCCAGTCCTTGGATAAGTAGGCATGAACTATGATATTTTCAGATAACTTTCAGTCAACTGAGCAACATGAAACAAGTCTAATTCGTGATATCGACATCACCATGACCCCAACATCTCAGATCAAAAGTAATCAGTCCATTCGATTAACCGAAGGGTAGAACTTATTTCCGTTGCTCTAGGTGTTGAAGGAGCACGCACGCACGCACGCACGCACGCACGCACGCACGCACGCACGCACGCACGCACGCACGGATTTGTTTCCAAGGCTGTAGCTGTTCAAAGAGATGAGATATGAAGGTGTGACAGACTGGTCACACAGACACACACGCACGCACGCAAGCACGCACGCACACCAACCCACACGCACGCACGCACACGCGCACACGCGCAGAATCATTTCCCGGTAGTGAGATTTCCCAGTGATGGACTTGCAACGTACGTATGCAAAAGCGTGGGAACCAGTCCGAGTCCTTGTTACTCAGTAACGAGTATTCTTATGTGCTGAGGGGTAAGGCCAGGGTTGTGTTCGCGATTTTTCTTATGACGGCCCTCTTTGTCCGTGGAACTCCTTGCTTCTGTACTGGTTGTATATCCAGTAATTCTGCATTACCACCTCCAGCGTGGGGACGGCACACCATTTATTCACCCAAACGGAACACCGGGACCAAATCCCGCGAGATATTGCGAGACTTGCGTTTGGGATTTAGTCCCGGAGGAAAAATCACCGCCGCCATCTTGAATATCTTATTGCGCCCCCACCTATAGCTGGGATAGTGATGCGGCGACCGAACCACATGGATCTACTTTCGGACTACTATGACTCATCCACTAGAAGATATAGTTCGGTGAAACGCATCACTTTTGTGTCGAAAAAGAACCTAACGATGGCAGTTTGGTGTTAATTTAATACAATATGACACGCAAAAGTGAATTTTACTAAGATTTTGCGAGTTATTGTGCGTTTTTGCTCGGCCAAATCGGGATTTCCCCGGGGTTCCCGCCATTATGCCATACAGTACAGAATGTAGAGTGCACTGACATGCATTTCGCTGTTCTGATGCTGTGCTGTGCCAGATTCCCAAAACAATAAAATATGCTATTATGGGTTTTCTGATGTAAATATGCGAATAAATTGACTTAAATATATTTATTTCATCTGAAATCATCATAAAATACAATAAAAGTAGCAAATATTTATCAGAGAAATGTCATTTCTTCAGAACTACTTTTACCGCGGAAGTAGTTCTTCCACACCGGCGCTGTGAGGCGCGACGCATCACATAACCCTACGCAAAATGGCGGATTTGACTGTTGTTCGTCAGGGTCACAAACCGACGCAACGTCACCAGGTTTTTTGGAGGCTTGTGCCCTGTTGTTCAGGTTGTTTATTGACCGTGGAGAATCGGCAGCGCATTAGCCGAGTTTCTCAGGTGGCAGCACTGTCATCCGAGTCAAACATGGCGGCTGTGTCACATATTGAATTGTGTCTTGCCGACTAAAAAGCGAAAGATGGAGAGTTTCGGTCGAGGTGAGCGAGTTTAAGTAAATTCGAGGATGATCTAGTGATAATTTGCAATTAGAACAAGCCGAAATATAGGTGCTGAAGGAGTGTTGTTTCTTTGTTTGAAGTGGAAATGTTCGTAGTGTTAGGCCGGTTGTTTGATTGAGCGCAGTGACACTTCCCGTCACTTGAACTTTTCCACTTCAAATGTAAAATCGACTACGTAATTCCAATTAAGGAAGCTTTAGATTAACATACGATAAACTGGAGGTCGTCCTCGGCATGGTCTAAGTGTGTATACCTTCCATCTTCGGTACATTTGCTCCCCGCTTTGGAGTTGACATCTTCAACATTTGTGACACAGCCGCCATGTTTGACTCGGATCACAGCGCTGCCACCTGAGAAACTCGGCTAATGCGCTGCCGATTCTCCACGGTGTTATTTACTGCCATCCTTTCGGTCAGTGTTCATTTTGTCATGATGTTGCAAATGTTCTGACACTGTTTCTTCACAGTTTGCCACTAGAATGTGACACGACCATCATGCATCTCACAATACAGTTTATGTTCAGTGTCCGTAAAAGTTAGACGCCTGATCAATGTACAGGATTCAGTTCAGTTCTTGTCATCCACATTTCTTTTCTTAGGCGGAGAGACGAAGTGTGATCATGGTGAATACTACGAACCAATGATCCCAGGGTGCCGTTCATGTTCCACTCCCTGTCGAATCAGTCCCGCTCTCTGCAGGCATTTTGGATGCGAAGGTATAGATGATTTGTAACTTCGTAATTAGGACATTGCCACGGATAATTCGCGCATGCGCAGTGTGCTGCGTTGATTGTCACGGAAGTAGGTGTGTTTTCCTTGGTTAACGAAGGATTTTGCCAATGACTCTGCTGCATATTTTCTTCGATATTTCATCAGGGCAACCCTCAATTGTGCTGTGAAAGGGTGTGGTACGAGTTGGGTAAAAGAAAATTCACTAGTTTCCCCACTACCTCGCCAAAGCATGCGAGTGGGCGACCGGAGAATGAGCGATCTCCGGCCACGTGCATCGCCGTTTTTGTCCATTCGGCGACCCAGCAGGACGGGTTTTTCTGATCGCACCTGATTTTCATGGTGGTAAGGATTGAAATACTGCCTCATAATCATAGGACTCACATATGTATGAACGCAAAGCTGGGCGAAATACGAACCCAAAAAAACGGCAGAATTTTGCGGTCCACCGGCAATTCATCGTTGGAACCATACATTTAATTCCCTGTTGGCAACTCAAAGCGGCTACTGCGGTTGCGTGCGATTCCGAGAAACCTCCATGACGATGACCTAGTTGGAAATGATCTACAAAACATATTTCGATGGTGAACCTCTTAAAATGCTGATAGCGTGCGTCATAAACAGGTCGGAGTGACACGTTTCTTAATCGCTTGGCTTAGGAACTTGAAAATTGGTATACAGGAACCCTATGGTAAAATCTAATCCTAGACTGAAACTAACGCTGCATTGTTGTACACTCTGGTGTGTAGGTGGCGCTCTGTGAAAACCTTGGCACACGAACTTTTTATGGTGGGTTTCGCTGATGAGACTACATCAAATATCTCCCGGTTTTTGATTTGACCTACTCTTTAAGGTCACAAAGGTCAAATGTCAACATTTACTCTTTACTTACGTAAGTTATCAAACCTGGTTCCTCTGTATGAAATGAAAGGAGCAAGAGAACGAATGGGGCAATGCATAATTCCTCTTTGAGTGTAGAAAATGCACCTTACAGTGGTGTCATTTAGTGTCATGCTTGCACTTTATCTGGCATGGTGATAATAGACTATTTCACGCTAGTCATAATTCACTTTGCTACTGGATTTATTCTTGATTATGCCTTGATGATCCATTGGTTTTAAACTTTAATTTTTCTTGCCGGAAGATTACCTTGAGCCGAACAAGATGACGACGACGACACTCTTTACTTCGACGAGTGTCAAAATGACGAGTGTGCCTGCACCTGCGGTAACAGTGACTTCGGGACCTTATCACTCAACGTCCTCTCCAGTGCTAAGTGGATTTTCGACCAGAGGCATAACCATCCTTGGCAGCGTGAACGTACTGACACTGATCATCTTCATCACCATCATCATCATCATCATATTCATCAAGAGACGAAAAGGTGTGTTTTGAATAGAAGACTCTTTAACGTTAATTTCCTGTGTACTGTCGTTACAACTGAGTAGAAACAGCATTAGTTGATTGCAAGCATTCGCCAAGAGTTGGACCATTGTCTGTTTTCGACCAGAATTTCAGTGCTTGTAATTGAACCTAATAATCCCCCCCCCCCCCCNTACACTAAAATATCCCTATTTCCGGGCTGTTTCAAAAAACTATACCTACCTAAACTTGCAAACTAATAAAATCTCCTCCATCCAGATCCTTTCACTTTCCTTATACTATAAATTTCTCGAAAAATAAATAAATGGAGCACGAACAGTACCTCAGAAACCTATATTTCAATCCTGAAAGTCCATATAAAGAATTCATTTAGCACATTGTTCTAAATTTAGCACGCCGTGCTAAATTTTTGGCCCTTTTTTGGACCCTCCAACAAAACCCTCCGGTAGGATTTCTTTTCTTACCTATCTAAGGTTTCGACTTCATTATATAGTACATCAAAATCACTCTTGAAAAGTTTCATGGTTTGACCTACACTGCTACCAAATTCTAAACCCCCTTTAACTCCTAAACGGTATTTCCTGGATTAACGAAGTGATGTTTTTTACCATGAGTATTAGTCAGGCAATTTTACTATATTTTTTATTTTTTTCAAATCTGCTGTAAAAAATTATTATAATCGAAAATTATATCCATTTTATAAATGACCACCAAACTTAAAGAATTTTTTATTTTCGACCCGTATAATGCGATTATTTCCGGGGTAACCAACTGTGGAAAAACATATTTCGTCCTTGACCTCTTAGAGCCCGTGTACCAAGGTCATTTTGAAAATATAGTGCTATTTTGTCCTACCTTTGATTATAATGAAACCTATAATAGAAAATGGATTTTCAAAGATAAAAATTTCATCGTTCTCAATCCAACACTGGTAAAAATAAATCTGAATTTACTCCTATGGCTCTGTATGCAAATTTTTAAAGGGACCAATACTTTATTTATAATCGAAGATTGTGCTAATTTACAAGATAGTCAGAAGAAAGCAACAGAATTATGCGACCTCGCCTTCAGCGGACGACATTACGGAATAACCTGCTGGGTGTTGATACAAAAATATAATTCAATTGTGAAAGATTTTCGTGAAAACATAAGATTACTAGTCCTATTTTTCAACAAAGACGAAAATGCAATGAAGCAAGCTTTAGAGGAAAATGCAATTATACCTAAAAAAATTCGAAATAAAGTTATCAAAGAGTTAAAAGAAAATAAATCAGCAAAATTAGTTATGAGACTACAATTTCCACATGATTTCTTACTAATTAAATGAACATTTTTAACACTGAAACACAATTAATACACAACGTAATGAAAGATTTTAACTTGTTACCAACTAACTCAACTACTAGTGGTCAACTAGGGGTAACTAAAAACCAACAAGCTCCAACAAAAAATCAACAAAATTTTAACACCAATCAACTACCAGTTAATCCTTGTACAAATTTTAGTCAGATCTTGTCAGAACAAGCTAAACAAGCTAAAGGAGATTTAGAAATTTTAGTTGCAACTGGTAAAACAAAGGAATTTACTGGCAAGCAATTAACTTTTAACGACCTAGACAACATGAACGAAAAAGACTTAATAAAATTTCACAGGATTTACACAAGCACACTGTCTACTAGAGTTAATGATACTTTTAGTAAGACAATACTTAAATCTTATTCGAAACTAGCTAGTTTATTTTTACCGATAGAAAACGAAGAAAAACTATACGAAGATTTGAGCAACGATTATATTTTACGAACTGAAGTAGACAAGTGGGCTGGATGGTTAACTTTAAAAATGGGTGCACTAATGGCAATCGCTTCAAAGAGTTTGATAACTGTGGGAAATATTAGCTATACTGAACCCAGCGAAGCACCCAAGTCTCCAACTATTCCAGAAAGACCGAAAAAAGCTTCACTTGAACAGATAGAAAAATCACCTCAATAAATGAGTGAGGACGCTGAACCGTGAAGCGATGTTGAAATAAAAGAAGAAATTTTACCTCCTAAAAATGATCCACCGACTGTTACTACTTCCCCACCGAAAAAACCCAGATCAGCAAAGCAGATAGCGTGGAGTAAAGAATTAGGAAGACGATCCCAAGAATTAAAAAAGAGAAAACAAAATTTACTAAAAAATAAACCTGAACCAGAATCGCAACCTGAACCAGAACCAGAACCTGATACAGCGCCTCAAGCCGAAGAAAATCCATCGGAAAACAATTTTTCATGGTTAGTATTACCAACAGTTTTAGTTATTGGCGGTGTAATCGTTTGGTGTAGGTGGGGAAAATATAAAGTTTTTAAACCTAAAGAGACACCTAAAGAACCAGTAAAAATTGAACCTAGTAAACCCCAGGAAAATTCTCAAAAATCNAAAAGCGATCAATCCATCCTGAACCGAACCCGCCCGAGGAGGGTGGAGGTAGGTTTCCTCGAACCAGCACCGTGTAAAAAGGGCTATAGATCAGCACCTTTCCCTCTAGGAAGTTGTTATTTCGTCAGACAGTAGTAGGGGGAAAATCACAGATCGGGAACAGTCAAAAACGCTACACTGTGACAATCAGGAGGTTGTGAAGAATGAAACTCGGAATGTCGTATATAATAAAAGTATATCGTTTAGTGATTTAGGAGGGTGCAGTTGGGTGTAGCAAAAAAGCTGTGTCTCTGAAATACATCAAAACTACATTTCGAGCATAACATACAATGGCGATCACTTCAACAGTCGGAAAGTTGGACGGGAACACAGAAATACAAGCATGGAAACGTACTCACAGGCTGGGCAAAATTTGTTATGCCCGGTTGTTCAGCCTTGGCTCAAGCCAGAGTTGGGTCGATCCCGACATAAGCGTGGCTTAAGCCAGATTTATATTTCACAGTGCGTTGGGCAGGTTAGGCTTCAAACACAAGCCAAGCTTAAGCCTTTCTTATAATAAACCTGGCAGTCGAGTGGGGTGGTTATAAGCGCGACTTACAATGGTGGGCCAATTCACTCTATCCCCTGACTTTGTAGATGGCAGAAGCATTGGTTCAGCTCACGTAAGCCACACCTGAGCAAGCGGGCAGACATCATCGAGCAAATTGTATATGAATGCATTGGGAATGAGGGTAATAAGCCAGGCTTAGGTAATCCCAAGTTTAATTCAGGTTGTGCAATGAACTCGGAATTGATTAAGCTGTTCTTATGACCAGACATAAGCGTGACTTACGTGAACTCGAGTTTGAGGAATAAGCTAGGCTCAGGTGAGCCAGACCTGAACAACTGGGCATTAAGCTTGACTTGTGTTTGAAGCCCAACCTGTGCAACGCGCTGTGAAATGTAAGTGTGGCTTAAGCCACGCTTATGTCGGGATCGCCCCAACTCGGGCTTAAGCCAAGGCTGAACAACCGGGCATACTGCTGTGCAGAAAGACCACGATCTCCTTGCTCTGCGAAGTGTGACTAAAAAGTGAAGCCTGGTGACACAGCCAGCCTTTTATACATTGATGCCAGTGAGGCCGAATCGGTTAATGTCGTCCTGGGTATAACAGAAATATACCCAGGTTCAATGTCGCCCCACAAAACTATACCCTGGGTATAGTTCGATCTACAAAAGTATACCGAGGATTCGATGCAGCACCTGAAGACGAGATTGGTCTTGCAAATGCCATATGACCGTGCAGAAGCATGACAAGTCGAAAAACATCGCTCTAGCGCCCGACACAACGGGCACCATTTTAATATATCCTACCGACAATCATCAAAAAAAATTTCGAGCCGTTTATCGTCACTCAAATCCGCAATAGTACTCGCAGCACGGCTCGCGGACGTAGATGAACGCACGACACCGAACAAACATATGGGGCGCAGATCGGCTCTGTTCGTTTGCTCATTTCTTTGAAACTGTGAGCTTAGCTTGCGATAAGTTTGGACCGTTGTGTTGAGACAAATGTCAACAGTTGACCCATGCCATCGATGAGCACAAAATCTGACAATATTGACTGATATTTTGTAAGATGTTGATTGCAAAACTGCCGTCTCAGTTGAAGCGAGAAACAAAATGGCGGCCACCCATTCCTAATTCGTACCTAGGCTCAAAACTACGGTACTGGGTATACTTTTGTAGATCGAACTATACCCAGGGTATAGTTTTGTAGGACGACATTGAACCTGGGTGTATTTCTGTTATACCCAGGACGACATTAACCGATTCGGCGCCAGTGAGAGATCATTGCTTATGCAACCATAAGTTGGCTGAACAATCCTACCATTGAAAAATACCAAACTAGATGACTGGAGTAGGCCTACTGGAGTACTGGAGTTGAGATTGCATCAGTCCAAGCTACAATTTGTTATTGAATCAGCAGGTCAGTATTATATTTCTAGCACTAATCATGCTGGTTGAATAACTAATTGTACTTAGGCTGATGTAATCACAAGTCCCCAAACTCTGTACATTTTTTCTACATTGTGGGGGTGACTTTTTGACCTTCTCTAAGGATGTCTATTCCTCATGAGCTTGTTTTCTGCCTCGATTCTACTTCTGCCTTCTGCCCTGTAATAATTGCTGAAGGTAACACCTAGTTAAGGGAGCTTCTAGAATGCGGTCCTTAGTCTCAGTTCGCGTCTTCGCTACGCTGCCGCTCCTGAGCGTGTCGACTGTGAACCGACCTGACATCGTCTGCTCATGGAGAACCATGAATTATCGCCGCTTAACGGAGGGCTGATCGACTGACACTGAAAGGGTAAATGTCGTCCTGGGTATATACAAAGATTACCCAGGATCTCAATCTTTACTAAAACAATACCCTGGGTGTACTTTCGGTAGCCGAACATCACCCAGCATCATAGTATGACACCTGGTGAAGTGGCTGGCTAGATCCACTGATTTGCGATCACAAAGACGAAGACGAAGTCGAGGTGAAAATATGAGATGAGATTCACAGTGTTTTCGCAGCAGCAAACACGGACATGGTACACACACGTGGAATCTGGAAGATATAAACATGGAGGAAACATAAGTTTGCTGTTTACACATAAAAGAATAACAAATGGGCGTTTCTGGCTGAAGAACACCTGATGGACAACAAGCACTACCACACCGTACGGTGGCGCCGCCGCCCAACGAGTCGACGAACTAATCACTCTGGACACTTCAATTAGTTTAGGCCTAGAAACTGTCATAATACACACAAATTCTCGTTCAAAGTAACAAGGTTTCATACTTAGATGAGTTAGCAAACTATTAAGATATTACAATAGGATGGTACTAATTGATTTGAAGATTATCACACGCAAGAAAGCAAGGGACCATTTCGGGAAGCCATTGAGAAGTAAGGCACATGGCGGTGCAATCAAACTCGATTTACACCAGATTCTAGGTTGCACAACACAAGATAACTCGTCCTACAAGGGGAGGGGAATACTATGGAGCTAATAAAGCCCCTTTTTTGACCATTTACCTCTTTTCCTCATCAATACGCAGCAAAACAGTTGGGCAAGTCACCTCGGACATATGTCAAATCGAAACAACATGGCGGATGACGTGTTCCCGCGAAAACCGGGTCGTCCTAAAATACGGAAGCGCGCAAGGCGCACCTACATGGCTCCCCAAAATTGTCACCTGGCAATTTTCTAACACAAACACCACACCTAAGTTCGAACACCACAATCACGACTCAGTAAGACACTAAAATAATTATCTTAGGCACATTATATGACGCGGAAGAGCGAGCAACAACTCCCTTTAAGAAGATCCTTCGGGTGAACAACTCCCTTTAAGTGGCAAATCACATTGGTATTGCTATTGTCTCACACTGCTAAGTCACACAAGAGAATTTTCATCAACTGCAAATGACCGATGGGTCAAATGACATGTGGTAGAGCTTACCTACCAACTCACAATACTACCGAGGAAAACTTAACCAAATTTCAAATAAAAGGGCAGGACCTGTACTACAGGGTTTCCTGAATATCTAATAACCAGCGAGTTTGTGGCACATTATGGCATTAAATCCCTGCCATGTAGGTTAAAATCTCAATTCCTTAAACACAACAGAATGCATCCTGATACACGTAACACAGTTCCAGATGACACGGCACCCAAAGACAAGGCGGGAGCAGACAGAGGAGGTAACCACCGGGCAGAAAGGGCGACCCCTGACCAAAAACGGGCCCCAGAGGGTAAAATGACCCACGATCGCTTCAGAGGGGGTTTAAAGGATTTACCGCCGAGTGATTTCCGCAATGCCTGCCTCGCCATGTCCTTGGGGAGGGGAGAGGTTTCTAGCACTTCACCCTCAATCACGGATTTCTCACTATGACTGATTGGCTCCCTGAACGGGAATTCCCGGGTCTCTGTCCTTCCTTTGAATGAGCACAAGTTTCTGTACAGGACGTTCCAGGTAAGTCGTCTTCCGTACACGTTTCCTTTGGTCGTCTAGGGACGGATCACCAACGATGATTTTGACGGTCCTCACAAGGTTGTCGTCGCTAGGGTATGTCTCCACGATTCTGTAGACTCGGGTCCCAGTCGTTGTGTCGCTCCGGCCGCCGCACTACACTCCACAAACGACTGGGAAAGCAAGCTGCAAAATCAGCGGCTAGCGTACCGACAACATTCCTTGGGGAGGGGAGAGGTTTCTAGCACTTCACCCTCAATCACGGATTTCTCACTATCACTGATTGGCTCCCTGAACGGGAATTCCCGGGTCTCTGTCCTTCCTTTGAATGAGCACAAGCTTCTGTACAGGACGTTCCAGGTAAGTCGTCTTCCGTACACGTTTCCCTTGGTCGTCCAGGGACGGATCACCAACGATGATTTTGACGGTCCTCACAAGGTTGTCGTCGCTAGGGAATGTCTCCACGATTCTGCCGAGACGCCATTGATTACGTGGGCTGTTCTCGTCCTTGATCAGAACTATATCGTCTTCCTCCAAGTTGGACTGAGGGCGATTCCATTTTTGGCGTGGCTGTAAATTGGCCAGGTATTCCTTGCGCCACCTCTGCCAAAAAACATTGGCTAAATGTTGAACCCTCCTCCACCGTTTTCTCAACATCAGATCCTGCTCGGGGAATTCGCCGGGTGGCGCTACCATGATATCAGACTTTAACGTGAGCAGCATGTTGGGAGTGATGGGTTCTAAACTGGTCGGATCATCCAGGTCATCGACTGAGAGGGGACGGCTATTCACAATGGCAGTGACTTCATACATTAGAGTCCTCAGGGATTCGTCGTCAAGCTGCCGGGCTGAGGTTTGTAACATCGTATTCAACACCGATCGAACCGTACGAATTTGCCTCTCCCAGGCACCACCATGATGACTAGCTGACGGGACATTCATGTCAAAGACGAAATCGGCGCCCTGCGACAATAGGAACCTCTTCACGGATTCGGAGTCTATTTCATCCCAGGCTTCTTTAAGCTCCCGTTCGGCGCCCACGAAGTTTGTTCCCTGGTCACAACGAAGACGCTTGATGGGTCCCCTTATGGCAAGGAATCTTCTCAACGAGTTGATAAACGCGTCTGTGGTCATGGCATTTATAACTTCCACATGAATCGCCCTCATCACTAGGCAAGTATAGAGCACACCGTATCTCTTCTGTTCTTTCCTACCCTCTTTGATGATAAAAGGGCCGAAGACGTCGACGCCAACGAAGGTGAAGGCTGGACTTGGTTGCAGCCGGTCTCTCGGTAAATCTGCCATTTTCTGTTTTGTCGTTGGGCTCCTGAGCTTGTGACAGGTGACGCAGTCGTAGATGTAACTCTGGACGGCTGCTCTGCAGTTAATGACCCATAACCCACTCTGGCGGATGCTGTTGACCGTCATACCTCTGCCTTGATGGGCAACGATGTTGTGATGATGGCGGACAACGAGGGAAGTGACATGAGATCGTTTTGGCAAAATGGCTGGATGCTTCATTCCAGGAGTGACGTCAGCTCTTCGGATCCGACCTCCCACTCTCAGGACTCCGTCTTTATCGATGAATGGGTCAAGTCTGTACAGTGATGATGTCGCTTTGATCTTCTTGTTTCGTTCACGAGCATTCTCAGGAATGTTGATGGCCTGGGCTGTACAATTTAACTTGCGCAATATGTCAATTTCCTCTCTGAAGGCTTCACTCTGAACCATTTTGATGATCTCTACCTCGGCGCTCTCTAAATCTGCCGCCTGCAGGCTCGCGCTAGGGATGTCGGTTTTGTTGATCCTAGCGAGGAGGCGCTCCCGATACTTCCTGATCAGAGCTACAGCAGTTTTTGCAGCGGACCATGAGGAAAATCGGCTCAGTCGATCAACGATGGGGGTATTGCCAACTGTTGTTACGAGGGTTTCCACTTTGCGGACCTCTGGATCTTCCTCGCATAAGAGTTTGCCTTTCTCAGGGTAGTCATCCTCAGGGAGTTCCCGCTTCCAGAGAAAGTCTGGTCCTTTGAACCACTTTGCCGTTCCTTCAACAAGCTGTCTTGGATGTAGACCGCGCGACGCCTCATCAGCAACGTTATCTTCACTCCTCACATATCTCCACTGGCTTGGTTTGGTGTGGTCCCTTATCTCTGCGACGCGATTTGCGACAAAGACATGAAAGCGACGTGATTCGTTGGCCACGTAACCCAAGACAACCTTGCTATCTGTCCAAAAGGTCTCGGAGGCGATCTTGAAGTCTAACTCTTTCCCCATCTGACTGCTAATCCTTACGGAGATCAATGCTGCGGCAAGTTCTAAACGGGGGATTGTCACTGGACGGATAGGTGCGACTCTGGATTTTCCCATCAGTAAGGCACAGTGTACTTGATTCTCGTGGTTGATGAATCTGATGTACGTACAGTGACCTAACCCTTGAGCACTTGCATCAGACAGATAGTGGAGTTCTGCTCTCTTTACTTCTTTGAAGTTCTCGGGTCTGTAACATCGCGGAATTTCCAGTTGTTCTAATAGCGGTAGATCACTCCTCCACTTTTCCCACTTGGCGGCGACTTCATCTGGAAGGGGGGTGTCCCATTCTGCCTTCTCTTTGCAGAGTTCTTGGAGAATTCGCTTGCCAATCAACAAAACTGGGGCGGCCATACCCAAGGGGTCGTAGATGGAGCCTATGGTGGATAGAACACCTCTACGCGTGAGAGGACGGTCTTTGAGTACGATCCTGAACTTCAGCATGTCTACTTCGATGGCCCAATGGACTCCTAAAGCTCTCTCAATGTGGTGTGCTGATCCGGTGGCTCCTCCTGGAGTTGGGAGTTCATCCACTTTTGACGAACATTCCGATCTGTCTTCTATTGGAATGGACTGCAAGACCTCTGGTGAGTTCGAGTTGATCTTGTGGAGGTGAAGTCCACCCTTGCTGCACATTTCCTTGGTTGCTTTCAAGAGTTCAGTCGCCGCAGGCACTGTGGGTAGGCTTCCAATTCCATCGTCTACATACACGTTTCTCCTGAGGAATTCCGCAGCCTGCTGTCCAAATTCATTTTCATAGTCATTGGCTATCTGTTTCAATCCAAATGAGCAACACGCGGGCGAGGACTTGGCTCCGAAGAGATGAACGCGCATGCGATAATCGACTGGGTCCTTCTCGAGGTCTCCTTCCGGCCACCATAGAAAACGCAAGTAATCCCTGTCACTTTCATCGACCTTGAACTGGTGAAACATGCACTTCACATCGCAGGTAACAGCAATTGGTTCTTGACGAAACCTGATGAGGATGCCAACTAACGAATTCATCAGGTCTGGTCCTTGGAGCAGAAAATCATTGAGCGAGTAGCCAAAATACCGTGCGCTGGCATCGAAAACAATCCTGATTTTGCTAGGTTTCTGCGGGTGGTATACACCGAAGTGTGGCAGGTACCATGCATGTCCATCATCTCTGCACAACTTCTCAGGAGGGACTCTCTCGGCATCTCCTTCCTTGATAATTCTCTGCATGAACTCTTGATAATGTCTGCGGTATTCTGCATCGGTTTCCATCTTCCTCTTGATCTGGTGCAGTCTCTTGAGAACCTGACTCCTATTATTCTGTAGCGTGGGCGGTTTTCCTCGGAAGGGCAATGGCATCTCATAGTGTCCATCAGTGCGTTGATGAATCCCCTTCTCGATTTTCGTCAGGAACTCTCTGTCTTCCACTGAATACGGTTGTGGTTGTAAGGACGGACGGCTCTCATTAAAATCGAACTCCAAAGTTGAAATGACTTCTTTGAAATTATTTGACATGCAGATGGCAATTTGGTGGCAGGAAGCGTATCCACTTTGACTTCCATTGACACTTGATCTCTGGGGTGACCTGTGGCCGGCTATGACAACTTGATGGCTGTTACCTATCTCGTCTTCCTCGATGAGACCAACGATGCCCCATCCCAGGTCTGTCCTTTGGGCGAAGGGATCACCATCTAGACCACAGATGACCTCCCTAGGCAGTAAGGCTCTTGAGCAATTATACCCGATGAGCAGACCGACATTGACGTCCTGTAGGGGATGCAGCTCATCTTTTATACGCTTGAGGTGTTCCCATTTCTGCGCGGTCTCTGGTGTGGGAATATGGGCTCTGTCAACTGGCATAATTGTCCTAGTATAAGTCGTGGGTAGGGGAATGACCTTGTCACAGCCTAGGCCTTGAACCATCAAACCTTCAATTCTCTCTGTTTCGATAAGCTGGTCCTGCGAGGTCATTGTAGACAGCGCCAGCTTCGTATGGATGCCTCTGATCCCTAGTCCACGGATCGTTCTGTCAAGGGCAAGGGTCACACTCGACTGGGAATCCAGCAGGGCATAGCAAATTTCCTTCTGATCTGGTCTATCTCGATGGCTTATCATCACGGGAACGATCATTGCATTTAGCCTCGGTCCTGTTATCCTGTTTGAGTTACAGTGATTGACTCCGGTCTCAACCCCTGGTGATGAGCTCTGCGGGGAATCGCCATCCTTCGCTGCTCTTCCTCCCAAATCTCCATGTAGCAAGGTAGGATGTGCCTTGTCGCAAACTTTACAAGTCAGTCTCTGTCTGCAGAATTTCGATCTGTGGCCCTTCCTTAGGCATCCAAAGCAGAGACGTTCCCTCCTTATCAAATCCTTCCTCTCTGACAGCGATTTCCCCAGCAGGTCAGGACACTCCTCGGGCGTGTGAGGTCCCTGACAAGCAGAACACTTGATTTCAGCTGACTCGGGTTTCACTTGATGAGATGTACCCTTCTGTCCCTTTTTCTTCCGATCTGTGCCGCTCGCACCTGTAGGTGGCCTTTTCTCTGCCTCATCCTGACCCTGAGTGTTGTGAGACTGTGCTCCGATGTGCCTTCCACTGTGGCGCTGTTCGCTGCGGCCGGGATTGGGTTTCTGCTGGTTGTCTCGCAAGGACTGCATCATCGGGTTGCATTGAATGCGTGCTTCCTTGGTGATGAACTTGGAGAACTCGGTGAAAGGGGGGAACTTCTTCTGTTTCTCGGCCCAATCCTCAACAATGCGTCCCCATCGGTTGACTAACCAATCAGGCAGTTTTGTGAGGATCTTTCTATTTTCTCTGTCGTCGTCGAGGACTGCGAGGTTTCCAATACTTTTCATCGCTGCCTCACACTGTCTTAAGAAGTCTGCTAATCTCCTAAGGGCTCTCCCGTCCCTGGCGGCAACCCGAGGCCAGGACTCGAGTTTGTTACGGAAGGCGTCTGCTACCAGAAAAGGGTCTCCAAATCGCTCCTTCAGCAGGGCCTTGGCATCTTCATAAGCGCTGTCATCGGGCAGGAGGAAATAGCCTTCCACCACTTCTCTTGCGTTTCCTCCAAGATATCTGCGGAGATAATGCATGCGCTCCCGAGGCGGAAGACCTCTTCTTTCTACAAGGGTTTCGAAAGCACTGAGTCAGTTCGGATACAGCAACGGATCACCGGTAAATACAGGAGGTTCTGGTGGGGGTAGCCGGCTCAAGTCGAGGTGGTCGGCCAAGGTGTTGACCACATCCACTATCGAGTTGTTATTCAAATCTTCCGAAGGTTTGTGAGGGCGAAACTCTGGGGCTTCTACATTCAATGGTTGCCGATTGTTGACGATTTGAGGAAGCTCTTGATCGAGTGCTATTTCGGCATCTGGAGTTTCACATCTCTGATCTTGAGCCGAGGGCGTAGGCTGGTGAGCGGGAATTGTTGTACCTAGGTTTCGTACCTCAGCTTTTCTCGGGGGAGTTTGAGGGGTACTCACAGTAGCGTGGACCTGCATGAGGGCAGCGGAGTTCATTTCCAACGTGCGAGGGGCAGCTTTTTCACAGGCTTCAGCAAGTAGATCTAGGCCATTAGTCTCGAGATCGTCGCACCGGTCTTGCGAATCCGAAAGGAACCTGTTAAACAGCACCGCGTCTCCAGGGGGTTCTAACTCTTCGCATGAGTCATCGCTGAGATCTGCTTCAGCAAGCAAGAGCTCCTTTTCAAGTCGTAAACGTCGTAGCTTTGACTGAGTCCTCTGTACGGCGACGATGGCTTCTTCTTCCTCTTCCAGGAAACGTAGATGTGTTCGTAGTTGGGCCACCTTAGCGCTGGCGACCGAAGTTGTCGATTTCGTACGTGACATCTCCATCTCTTGAATGGACACGTTCTCCTGGCCCCACGATCCACTCTTCCCGTGCAAACGTTCGACGTCAAACTACATGAAAAGTGTTATGTATTGAAGTGGCTGGCTCCACTGATTTGCGATCACAAAGACGAAGACAAAGTCGAGGTGAAAATATGAGATGAGATTCACAGTGTATTCGCAGCAGCAAACACGGACATGGTACACACACGTGAAATCTGGAAGATATAAACATGGAGGAAACATAAGTTTGCTGTTTACACATAAAAGAGTAACAAATGGGCGTTTCTGGCTAAAGAACACCTGATGGACAACAAGCACTACCACACCGTACGGTGGCGCCGCCGCACGGCGAGTCGACGAACTAATCACTCTGGACACTTCAATTAGTTTAGGCCTAGAAACTCTCATAATACACACAAATTCTCGTTCAAAGTGACAAGATCTCATACTTAGATGAGTTTGCGAACTATTAAGATATTACAATAGGATCATCCGGAAAATTCCTGATAAAAAAGCAACTGGTGTAGATGGAATTTCACCAAAAATACTAAAAATAATTGAACCTGTCTACCGGGAACCGTTTACCGCGATTATAAATCGCTCTCTTGTGACCGGGGAATTTCCTGACGACATGAAGATTGCCCGTGTCACTCCTATTCACAAGAAAAAAGATAAACTTGACAAAGCAATGTATAGGCCTGTATCTGTTCTCACAACACGTCATATGTCAAATCGAAAACAACATGGCGGATGACGTGTTCCCGCGAAAACCGGGTCATCCTAAAATACGGAAGCGCGCAAGGCGCACCTACACCAGTGGTTTGGAGGTGTTGTCTCAAGCTCAAAAATGACATTTTTTTGTGATTTGGCATAAAATCAGTCGAGCAAAAATATCGGACTTAAAATGGGATTTCAGACTATTGTGAGCCTTCAGTGTTGTGTCATTAGTGTGTCTTTCCTTTGTAGTCCTGTGTTGTCTTGTGAACCTTTGCTGGACTTATGCATGGGGATGTTCTTGGCACGAAGTGAAATGTTCTTGTCATGGATGTGACAGAAACTTATGCGCTTGATAAGACAGACCTGACCCTGTTGTTTTCCTTGGAAGAACTCAAGTTATGTACCAACAAAACAGTTTTGTTTTCAAATGCTAATTTATTTCATCCCAAACAGTAAATACATGTACATGTGGCAGTTCCCGAAAAGCTGAAGCACATTACTGAAGCACTTTCAAAACCACTGACTACTCCGTTGCATTTGTATACCCCTATGTTCACAGTTACAATGTAATCATGTCAACGGTTCACACTTTAAAATGCTAGATCACTCGAAACAGTTTTCATGATCTAGTAGGCCTATTCCCAGTTTGTTACATTCACTGATGGCTACTCCTTCACAGTAAATCCACAGTTTAGGATTCAAACTAAAATGCAAAATCACTCCGTTTTCATGGTACAGTTTATTATTCCCAGTTCGTCACATTCACTGATAATCCCCAATCCGAATGGAGTGTCCTACACCACGCAAGAATTGTGCCATATCTTTACGGCCTGCAACATAGTCCATGCAAAGGTTCTGAAGTCGTCGCTGCTGCTGCACCACTGCATTCCGCACTCGTTTTCTTGGAGGATTCCCTATTTCATCCTGAGCAAGCACAGTTCGCACAGATTGCTCCTCCAGTTACAGCGTCTTGATACATTTCCAGATTGTGGGATGGTTATGACCAACCATGCTTGCGAATTTGTTATTCCAAGCCTCGCAAACATTATTTGTGCGAGGGTCACCATTAAGAGTTTGTTCATGTACATTCCATGCGTCTGCAGGAAACAACGGGGGTGTGCGTCTCAGTCGAATCGTTCCATCAGCAAGACGAACATTCCGAAATGTTCCCGTCACATATGTGGAATCGAAGTAATCCACCAGTTCATCTGCGTGTTGTGGTGCAGTCCTCCTAAGATGCGCCATACCAGCTTCGACATCAGCGATTGGAAGAAATGCGAGACCGTCTAGCATCCCGCAGAAATGACGAAAGTCCTCTTCCTCCTTGTACGTATTCGTGAGTCCAAGTTCCTGGATCTTGCGCCACGTCGACTGTGTAAGGTGGTAAAAACATCCCTTTATCTCAGTATCCGGTAACACAGTGTTCAGAGCGTTGAAAGCAGCCAGTTCAAAGTCAATAACTGTAATCCTTGGATTCGGTTCAAATCCAAATGCCTCTTCACACTTGTTAACGATTGTTGCAAAGAGTTCCTGATAGATATCCCGGTTTTTCCTCTGAAGGAGGGCACTTGCTGTTAGCACATTAACTTGGCCCACTGGAACACGTACTATATACAACTGCGTAAAGTTCCTTGGAGACAATCATGGCAAAGTTTCCATCCAGAAACCAAATTTCTGCGTTGGCAAGAGTCCTCAGTTGTTGCTCAGAACAAAAACAAATTATGCGGTTTTGTTCGTCTTCGTTGTCAAACAGCAGGAATTCTCGGGGTGCATTACCGTTTTCCGCTTTGAATTATCAAGTCCCTTAACTCTGCTGGCTCGGGTGGAATGTGGCGCGTTCGTTCATTGCGAATGGTTCGTTTGCACGTATCAGGATCAGGCAAGAAGGGTCGAGAATCGTCTGGTACCGTCGCTGTTACTCTTGCAAGTATCTGGGCAGGTTTTGAATCTGATGCTGCAGCTAACTGTTTCATTTCCGATCTTGCCTTTGTTACTTGCACAGTCTTCTGGTCGGAGTCATGGTTGTGGTCAGCTGTCAGATTCAGTTGCTGCAATGTAGGACTGGACCGTAATCTCCCCCTGCATCCTTGATTGAACTTACAACAGCGCCAGTAAGTGGCAGTGGCAGTTTCCTTCTGTTTGTTGTACATAAATCCTTCATAGCAAAGTTTTTGTCCTCCTTTGTTGTTGACAATCAGCTCCATCTCTGAACTTTGCTGCATGCAGGTTTGAAGCTGAATAACTACTCTTTTCAACAACCCATATTTATATCATACTGTTTGAAGCTCTTCATAGAGGCTTCCCAAAGACCAAGGAAGCTGTGTTTTACCCCAGGAGACATCTAGTCTGTGGCTAACTCTCTTGCCATTGAAAGAATAAGAAAGTGGCTTCAGATACAGGTTTGAGTCCAGAACTGAAGATAATAATTTGGCCACTAATTGACCAAAATTAATTGACTTAATATAATTGAGTACTTGTAACCAATTAACCTAACAACTTTGGGATTTGCAAACAACTAATTAGACAGCTAATTAGGGGCATGCTTTTAATTCTTAAAGGTCTGAAAGAGAATCAACACATGGAACACATGAAGAACTATTCTGAATATTGATGATTTGTTCAAGTAAAACATTTTGAAAAATGTTTTTTTCCCACGTTTCCAATAACTAAAGGGCAAGCTGACGTTTTGAATGTTTGGAACATGGTCAGACGTTGAAAATAAAACATGTCAAAATACCACAGAAGTACAAATTATATGACGAAAACGAAGGCACTCTTGCAGGGTCTATCAGTCACAGGGAATTGAATTAGACGTCTCTTGGAACGCATCTTAGAACTTAAACGACTGGAAGTCGGAACACTTTCCCATGAAATTTTATATTTTGAAGGTCAAACAACATGTGTATCATAAAATTCAAAGAACGAGAAAGCACAAAAATTGACACACAAAATGATAAATATCAAGAAGTCAACTTCTAGAATCTTGCAAATTTCCGACCCCAACCAGGGTCTTCCTCAGGCACTTTTCAGTTGGAGAGACCAGAAAAAACTCTACTTACTCCACCCCTATTTTCAACAGATACAGAGTATCTGTTGAAAACTGGAGGGTCCGTCGGATGGGACTAAAAGCCGGTCCCTTGTACCTGAGTGTCTGTGCCGGGGCAATTAAAAGACCCCACACAGGTGGACAGTAGCCTGTCGTGGACTCCATACCTCCGGCAAAAACCCAATATGGTTACGACGCCGGTAAATGATATGATATGATGATATGAGTAGGCCTACTCCAGTTAGTTATCCTTCTTCACCGACTTAGTCCTTTCGTCAAATTTTGGTTGAATTGTCCATTCCCTCATCATGGAACAGTGAGTGATGGATTTGTGAAATAACTTTTTTCCAGTGACTTTTTTCCAGTGTCTTTTTTACCGGTGTCTTTTTTACCAGTGTCTTTTTTACCAGTGTCTTTTTTTCCAGTGACTTTTTTACCAGTGTCTTTTTTTCCAGTGACTTTTTTACCAGTGTCTTTTTTTCCAGTGTCTTTTTTACTGTGTCTTTTTTTCCGGTGTCTTTTTTTCCGGTGTCTTTTTTACCTGGATTCCCCTTAGTCAGGCGTCAGTATGATTCAGTATGAATCAGACCAAAGGCTTGATTCATAAAGCAGACGCCGAGCAGTCGCCGACATCGCTGCGATCGTTCACCACTTTGTCAGGCCGGGGCAGAGTTAAAGGCCTGTTTCCACTACAAAAAAAATCCAATATCCGAGCTGTGCAATGTGACCTTCATCATGTTCATGAAAAATTTGATGAAAACTTCAGTTAGTGAAACCTCCAAACCACCCTGCCCTGTTTGAACTGCTGCGGAAGACAGGGATGTTGGTCGTTCTGAATAATTGAAGCGGGATGTGTTAGACAGTGCATGTGGCTTTCACATGTCGAGAAATTGGGAAAAAATAATTAGTAGTTATCGAGTAAATCAAGAATATCTGGTGCGGATTTACTTATGACCAAGAGTGTACATGTAAAGGAAGCCTTTAGGGTTTTTGGTCACAGTGTGGCAATAAGTCTGAACATCACCGTGTGCAGCATTCGCTGGCTGATTTTATCAGTGTTACCACTAAGAAGAGGTTAATAAACCAGTTGTTCCATGTAGAAATATCAAAAAAATCACAATAGTTATATGAGGAAAGGGAAATGAACTGAAAAGTGCCTGAGGAAGACCCCGGTTGGGGTCGAAAATTTGTAAGATTCTGGAAGTTGACGTGTTGATATTTATCATTTTGTGTGTCAATTTTTGTGCTTTCTCGTTCTTTGAGGAAAGGAAAACAAACAAAAAGAAAAAAATAAGAAAGGCACTATAAATATTTCTAATCAAGCCATGAAATAATGGAAATTATTCGTCAGGAAAAAACTGATTTCCTTCGGTGGATATCACACCTTAAACTCAGTTGCTTTATTTTTATTTGACGACATCGCGCCAAACATGAAATAATGCATTTGGGTAATGAAAATTATCGCATGGCACGTGACCGTAAATGACGCGCTGTGATTGGTTCACGTTCTGTTGAGGTATAACAACTTATACTATACCAGGCTGTTAACTATGATTGGGGAACTTTTGTATGTAGTTAAGATGATTACGACAGCATTTTAGTGCCATGGAAAAAATATTTTGTATCTCGTAATTACGAGATATTAGGGAGTTTTCGCAAATCTGACGAAAAACGAAGTACGAAATACGAAATTGGACGTCATATCCATGACGTAATGTATTTCAGGAAATGGTTGGTACCACAAATGTCCCTCATGCCAGTGCGTCTTTTAGCATGTCTTGTAAGATCGAAAGAGTTATGGCGCATCTTGAATTTTTAAATTTCCAATTCGTATCAACGAAGTGGAAACGAAAGATAAATTTCAAGGTTTAATATACACCGTACCTCTGTCGTTCTAACGTCATACGCTAAAAGACGCTCTTGCAGCAGGCGATATTTGTGGTACCAGCCATTTCCTGAAATACATTACGTCATAGGTATGACGTCCAATTTCGTATTTCGTACTTCGTTTTTCGTCAGATTTGCGAAAACTCCCTAATATCTCGTAATTACGAGATAACATCTCGAAATTACGAGATAACATCTCGTAATTACGAGATAACATCTCGTAATTACGAGATAGGTTTCTCGAAATTACGAGATAACATCTCGAAATTACGAGATAATATCTCGAAATTACGAGTTAACATCTCGTAATTACGAGATAACATAACATCTCGTAATTACGAGATAATTTTGTAGTATTCATGGTATACTCAAGGCTATCGTGCACGCACATCCCGGGACGCACATCCTGCTCTACAGACATGACACTTACAATTGCCACTTAGCAAACATCTGACACACAGTCACAATGACAACGTTACACAGTATTTTGCACAGAGTACGGAAAAGGGACAGGCTAGCAAACAGCTTGGTCTCACAAATGTTTCTTGACCAATGACCATGAAACCTGGCATTTATAAGCATATATCCTTGTGTATAATAAACCTGGATTTTCATGAATGCGATATACTGATGAAACGCCGGTGAACAAAGTTTCATGGCCATGAAACGTACTTGTTAGGCCTGTTCGCCAGCGTTTCCGTAGCCTATATTACCCTAGGTATAAACCCGACCCGAACCCGCGTAAGGCCGAGTTTACATAGAAGTAGGCCTATACTGTATATGGACATGCTGGGAAACAAAGGCTCCATAGTCATGAACACTTTATTAAGTGGGCCCATACACGATCAATATTATTGCACAATATGAGGATCAAAATGGGCAATTTCATTTGCAATCTTTCTTCTACCCATCATGCCAGAAGCACATGCCCCTATTTTGGGCCCCAGATTATATTGTGAATAATATTGACCGTGTATCGACCCCTCATGTGTTGTTTATTAGGCCACTGTTCGCCAGCACTTTGTAGCCTACACTTTGTCAGCCTAATATTTTTCACTACCACCCCCACCCCCCGCCCCGTTGGCCAACTGTGCAA
>NMRB01001894.1:49705-76071 GCA_002633025.1 Notospermus geniculatus | reverse complement strand
ATTATTAGGGCAACGCATTGATATTATAGGTCCTCGGCCTGTTGTAATGTGCAGTTGACAGGGAGCTGTTAGCAGTCACCACAGTGAAGTGGCACACTGCACTGCGGCGTGGCAAAACGGCCATTTTAAATCCCTAAATACTTATACCACTGCCCACACCCGACAGCTGTCATCAGCTGACGGGTGTGGGCAGTGGTACTTCTGCCACTTTTCACCCACAGGAACCAACCAAAAACCATCCTTCCCACGTTCCTATCACTCTGGATCCGCCACTGGCTTAAGATTTGTACAGCGAGGTCCAATGTAAATGTACTAGAAAACCTGAAGTGAAAGCATTTGCTAGTTGTTATGAATATCAGCCATAATGTTCCAGAGAAAGATATGAATATTACATGTATGTTGCTTATTATATTTAGTACACCATTGTGTGGGTTAATATAATGTTTTTCAGTTTGTGTGTACTAAACGTTAGCCTACTATTATTGCTAAGATTACTCATCCAAGTTTTTAACCAGGTTTTCGAAGAAAGTCCTGGTTATTAAATTACCGAAAGTGGCGGGCGGTCGGGCGTCCGAGCGGTCGCTTTTCTCTTGTCCGACTGATAACTTAAAAACGACTTGAGATTTTCTTTTGAAATTTTTGGGACATGTTGCTAGTAAGTAGACGTTGTTTCCTTTCGATATTCAGCGTCATTTGATTCAAGGTTTGGCCAATAGGGGGCTAAATGTGAAAATAGAAAAAGTGCTATTTCTCCTGAACAAATGGACGGATCGTCACCAAATTTTTATCATAGGTATATCTAATGACGATACATAACATAATACCCGGGTTTTTCATTTGACCTACTTTTCAAGGTCACAGAGGTCAAAGTTCGGCAAAAGTTACGAACTTGGCACGTGTCGTCGTTTTCTCACCTAGCCATTTCATACCTTGCATAAATGTGTACTAGAGGGATACCTTCTGAAATACGGAGTTTCGGGCCGATCGCACATCCAATATGGCCGCCAGGAAGCGTTACCCGAAAATCATCGAAGTGTTATAACATGGGAACGACTTCAGATTTTCTTGTGAAATTTTGTGTGGACATGTTGCTTGTGAGTAGACATTGTTTCCTTTCGATATTCAGCATCATTCGATTCGAGGTTTGGCCAATAGGGGGCTAAATGTGAAAACAGGAAAAGTGCTATTCACGCCGCCACTTCGAAAACCTGGTTATTCGCCACGCCCAGCGTGCGCCTTGTTATAATTATGTATGATAATACAGTGTATGTCCGATTATTGTCTTAGATTATTTTGTTGTTTATATACTTTTCAATGGTAGACTTTCCTGCCGTTAGAGACCGCCTGTTAGCGGTCCTAGAACGTCACAAAATTTGACATCACTAACGTAAGCCACGGTCTCCACGTCATTATGGATGACGTCATGGCGTGCACCTCTTGTCTGTGACGTCAATTTCGTGACGTTCTAGGACCGCTAACTGGTGATGACCTCTGACGGCAGTATGTCTCCCAATGCGACAGCTTGAGGTGTAAAGAGTAATTAATATTCCTTTAGGCTGTTGCCTGTGATTCGGGAACTTTTGTACGAAGTTAATGAGATGATATGTTACTTTGAATATAACATGCTGTTTGTTTAGCAAACCATTGTGTGAATTAATGTATGTTTTTAGCTCAGCTGACCAAAGGTCAGCAGAGCTTGTAGAATAAGTATTCAGTGGCGTCACGTGTCAGTCCGTCACTCCTTCCGTCAAACTAAGCCCGACGTTTTATAGCCGTAATAGCCAGAGACTTCAAATTTCATCTGAAGGTAGCCCTGGGTGAACTCTCCTCGGAAACCAAAAATCAGCGCGATGTGACACATAGGGTGAGGTCAAGTATTGAGTAAAAGTGGATTGAGTTAACTTTGAGTTTACTTTGAGTTAACCTGAGCTCTTTACCCCAGATACAGGTAAACTCTGAGTAAACTCTTAGTATACCCCACGCTAACGCTAAAGTAACTATAAAATAACCCTCAAGTAACCCCTGGGAATTCCCCACATCTACTCAGATTCCTTGAATCTTTACTCTGGGCCAGCATCTTCTTATGCATTGACAACCTTGAATAGGCGACTCTGCATTTGATAGGTAGAGTGGCATCTTCATCGACGGTAGCGTCAGGCGTTGTGGCGAAGATTGTGGACGTAAAATTCTCCATTCGGCTTTGTATACTTAAAGACGTTGATTATGATCCACACCGTTAAAGAGAACTATAATGAACAGAAATGAACCGAAATGATTTCCTGATCCAGTAACTGTTTACATTGCACCTGTAGTCTTTGTGACAAACTGTTAAGGTCCGTTGAAGCCACCGTCCCTCCCTCGTCATATTGTATGCATGATTATGCCTTTTTGCTCACATTCAATGTCACGGAATCTATATAGCCATTTTCCAACATGCCTTCCGGGGCTGCAGCCCGGCATGAGAAAAAAAACGCTAATTTGTTCCAGCATCAATGAATGCTTCTGGCAATATGCGTGTGCTCGCAAGCAGTCTTGGGTTTAAAGCTGAACTGCATGAACGAAAAGCCCCCATGCGACGAGCAAGAGAAATACTAACGCCCTGCAAACACCTCAAACGAAGGCCCAGAACATGATAGACCCAACGACGCCAGGAGGGCGCCACCTTATTTGTCTTCGGGCAACAGAGCTGTCAACATCTCGAGATACCTCCTACACTACTCAAAGAAAAAATATTATAGTCATTTAGGCGGGATTCAAACCGTCGACCTTCTGATTTGTAATCCACCACTCTATCCAATCGGCCAACGAGCCAGCTAACGAGGACATGATTTATGTTTGTCATAGACGTACATGTAGGCCTTCGACTTGCGTAATAATAGTATGAATAAGAGAAACACAGGAAGCCTACCAACAAGATCGGTGGCCGAATGGGGAAGACGGTGGAGCAAAGATAACAGGGCGCGGGTTAGATTCCCGGCTGGGTCGAACTCTTTTCTTTCAAGAAAGTGTTCAGCAGGAGCTCACCAGAGGATGTTGACACCTCGACAGCTCGAAGACAAATAAGGTGGCGCCCTCCAGGCCTCGTGGGGTCTATCATGTTCTGAGCCTCCGTTTGAGGTGCTTGCAGGGCGTTTGCAATTCTCTTGCTTGTCGCATGGGGGCTTTTTTCGTGCAGTTCAGCTTTAACAAGTGCGCAGTGAAGGAACGTTTACTGAGTTAGTAAACAGCACTCGTTTCTTCATGTTTCTTGTAAAGCTCATAAGGCTTCCTTTACATTGAAGTATACGGTATACGAAAACGCCGGTGAACAATGGCTTCACGGTCGTGAATCCTCGGGAAGCCTTTGTTAATTGGTGTTTTCGTATACCGTATACTTCTATGTAACGGAAGCCTAACGGATGCCTCCACGTCAATCGAAGCCATGTCCGACGTCAAACAAACCGACGTGAAATTTCACTGTGATAATCGAGAGGTTAAGAAACCCCTCCGTTAACGATAACACTAACGCTAACGTTATTTCTGATCGTAGACCAGCTCCAGCTGTTCCCTCCAGGTGGCAGTAGTGCTCACCGAGGAGGGCCCAGCCCCAGACAGAGTATTTTCGTAATGACATCCGGGTACCCGCGACCTGATCCTGGACATGCATACCCGGATGTAATTCCCACACAGAGCTATTCGCTAAGTCAGAGCATCGATTCAGCTCCTATATACATGTATGTCGCAGGAAGGGTGATAAAACAATACAGGAAATTATTTTGTAAACAATATGCGTCATAAGGCTCGATAAGACTAATTTGAGACATTGTTTCATGGTGCGTTTGAATTAACGTCTGTGTGCGAGCGCCACCTGTGGTGACATGTTGGAACCGTTGGTGTAACAGGAATGAATACGTCTGGGGCCAGACTCTGATCCAAGCGTAGGAAGCGGAGTGAGATCAGAGGCTGGCGGTGCGAGACTACTCCGATCGTTCAACTTAAATTTTCCTCCAATAGTGAAAATCATAACGCCACTATCATTCTATGGAAGCCAGTTTGATTGAATAAGGCCTACTGCCTCCTCAGAAGAGAGCAGTGTTCTTGAAACTACACGACAAAACTCATTCTTCAATCCAGCAGATGTCCGACGAACACAAGTGCAGGTACTGTATGCTACCATTTTTGTAGAGGGTATTGGAAACCCTGGATACTGGAGAGTGGAGAGTGGACAATGGAGAGCGTCATTGTTCTCCGCCACCTGGATCAACATCGCATCTAGGATATTTCAGTAACAGGAAAAACTCCAGAAGTAGAGTACTAACAGAAGGCAGAAGGCCATGATGTTGACTGTTTGTGAAAAAATTTCTCCGCACCAAAGGTGCATTTTGTACTTGTTGGAAAAAATAATTTGAAATTGAAATGGGGTACCTACAGTCTAGCGTCCAATGGAAATACCTAGTATGTCAAACATTTTGATATTTTCGAGAAAAATGGGTTTATGTTTCCAGAGTTGGAATGACAACTTGGAAGAGTTTTGTTGTGGAAAACATTTCTAATAATTGTTCTGAAGTACATTTTAAGATATTTTTAAAAAATATGTTTTATAACAGGATTAAATGCGACTTGCTATGTTTTACCTTTGGTTTCATGCTGAGTTTGCAAAGATAATTACATATAATAAGTCATAAAATCTGATGACTTAGTGGTGCACCTACTAGGTTTTTACGTCTGTCATTCCGAGGCTTTGGCGGACACTTTGCAAACAAAAACTGTGCATTATCATGAAACAATACCTAGCAAGCACGAATTTGGCCTCAACTCATTTTTTTCCAAAAATGTGACTTACTAGGTATTTCCATTGGTCGCTAGCAGTGTGGCGCAGACTTTTCACATCAAACTACACGGAACATCATCGCATAGACTAAAATGCAGTTCGTAAAATACCGTTCCCAATGACGAACAATGACGCCCTCTATTGTCCACTCTCCAGTCTCCAGTATCCAGGGTTTTCGAATATCCCTTGGTAGACTATTTGCAAATGTACGCACCATGCATGAAAATAAGTCACTGTCAGCGACCTAAAAAGATGTTTGGATCGAGAATGCATATTCTTAACAGTGTTTCCGCTCCTTCTTCCAGCCAGCTTGCTTTGGCAATATAATTCATACAGAAAGTATCGTTTATGAAGACAATGTAGGCCTACTGGGAAAATCGGGATTGGACAAATAAGGGTGTTACGAAGATATAGTTGACATGTAAACAACTGTCGGAATGCACGCCGGAATCGTGCTCCTGTTATACAGAAAATATACGGGCGGTATTCAAAAAGGGTGATCATCGCACGATTAAGACTTAGACGCGTGTAACTTTGAAAAATGCACACACTTCCAGCATGCATTTGACGAAGTTACACGCGTCTAAGTCTTAAACGCCCTTTTTGAATACGGCCCTACAAGTTCAAAGAACTGTTTATCAACTCTAAAACATACGTGACATTTACACCAATGCTGTAAAATTTGCTGTCAATGTTATGTTGAGGGGCGTAGGAACGAATAAGATACGGTATCTGAATAACTGTTCCCGGCAGTTCCAGTAAAACGATTACATCTGCTACTACCCGAATAGTGCCGGCAAGTTTCTTGTTCCCACGCTTGCCTCCACCGCCTGCAAGACTTAAACCTGATTTAAAGCGAATGGCTCGCGGGGTTTGTTGTGGCGCCATGACAGTTGGTCATCGATATCAAGCACCATTTTGAGAAAAAGGCAAAATAAGGATTTTAGTTTAATGGGAAATGCATTAGACAGCCAAACTTCGCAGGCGCATTCTGCAAAATCTGCCGCTTCAAAATCAATGGGAATAGTACAAAATGTACATCTTGACCTACTGAATTTGAAAACGTCATTAACCCATTTTAACAAATTTTTAATGGGACCTCGTCCCCAGTGTTTACATTCGCATATTTGCACAGGTGTTGCATATGGCTGGAGCGCGGCTTTGCCTGGAGGCTAGATTCACTCTCTATGGAAGGTACCACCAAAAATGTAAACAAACCCCGCGAGCCATTCGCTTTAAGAAGGAAGACGATGCGATAGGTAAGATAAATCAAGATGAAAGTAGGCGCAAAAGACCGCGGTATGCATTGGGTATTCATTACAGGTGCGTGACCGTCATACTATACAACAGCCGGATTACACCTCTGTTGATCTGGTAAATGTCAGCATCAAAAATACAGTAGAACCTCTCTATTAAGGACACCTTCGGGACTGACAAATGATGTCCTTAATTGAGAGGTGTCCTGATTATAGAGGTTGAAATGAATAGAAATAACCAGTTTGGGACTGAACATTGATGTCCTGATTGAGAGGTGTACGGCTGCAATTGGGAATGTCACTACCTTTATCTATAACTAGGAATGTTTTGATGTGAGTCCTGGGCCCAGTTTCACAAAGAAACTTAAGTCTAAAGTTTGACTTAAGTCTCATGTGACCAGGGTTTCAGCAAATCAGACGACTTCATTTCAGACTTAATTTTTTTCTTAGACTTTAGAGTCTTTGTGAAACTCGGCCCAGGCTGAAGCTTGGTTTCCTGCCCCCTCCCTATACCTTCTATATTTTGTATTCACTGCTTGCCTCGTACAGTTTTGTTGCTTCGTTTTATTTTTGTTGTCTGGGCTCTAATGCCATATTCGCTGGCCCTGCCCAGATCTTGTACTTCTGTTTATTTCTTTTTGTTTCAATAAAGTGTTTTTTTCAGGTGTCCTCCTGGCAGAGGTGTCCGTTAAGGGAGGTTCCACTGCAGTTCCAAAGCTGGTGGCATTTTATGCTAGGTTTGCGTTAACTTTTCCGAAAGGAATCTCCATCGAAACGGAGCGACAAATGCGCAGGAGGTTGGCACGCGCGCACACCATGACGAAAAACAAAATCAGATCGGGAACCATGAAAACTGCACGCATGGTTCTAGCGTATTCAGATAGAGCAGAGCACATTTTACGTACCCTAAAGGCCCGAACCGACTGACGCGTTTTCACGCAGCGGGGAAACGCACCGGCAGAAAATGCTTTGTTAAAAGGCAGCGGACCGAGAACATAACAAAGGATTTGTCGGGCAGTGATGAAACCGCGGCGGAAAAACGCGACAGTGGGTTCAGGCCTTAACGCCTGAGGGCGTAGGGACTTTCCAGTCCAATACAGTGGGTAAGTGTTAATTGCAATCACCTAGAGGTACAATTTGGTGGACTTCGGAAAACATATATATGGCTAACCCCAACAAAAACCTTTCGAGGATGATCTAATCATAACCCTAACCCTAACCCCTAAACCCTAATCCCTAAACCCTAACCCCTAAAAATCACTTTGAAAAACCGTTTTGTACCTCTAGCGTATTGCATTTAACATTGCTCTAACATGGAAATAATTGTCGTAATGTACGCCTGAATCGTGCCCCTGTCATACAGTAAATATAAAGGTTTAAAGAACTGTTTACAAGTTCTAAAACATATAGGTGATTTCTCGACCCCTGTAATAATCATTCCTGTCAATGTTATGTTGAGGGGCGTGGGAACGAATAATAAAGGGTATCTGAATAATAGTTCCCGGCAGTTCCAGTATGACAAAAATGATTACAACTGCTACAACCCGGACTGTCCCGGCAAGTTTCTTGTTTCCACCCCTGCCACCACCGCCCGCATTACTTCGTAAACCTGATTCTTTCAGTGCAAACACGATGCGATAGGTAAGATAAATCAAGATGATCGGAGGTGCAATAGACCTAAGTATGACGTACGTACTTGTCCGGATCACTCGGAAGTATATGTTGTAATAGATAGGTAACCAAGACTGGGAAGGATAGTAAGAATCGGTACAGGGATCATACTTCCACGTGACTTTGCCAATGAACATGTAAACCATACGGTAGAAAAAAGACAATAAACCGCTGATAATGCATGCAAGACGTGCATTCCTGATCGTACAAAGCGATGCTGCCCTCAGAGGTTTGCAGACGACGATGAAGCGTTCTACTGCGACACTTACAATGATGTACACTGACCACATTTTTGCTGCGCCATAAAATGTGTACAAATACGGCTTTGTAAATCTTCGGGAAATCCTTAATTCAATAAGTACGCCGAAAAATCTATGGATTCGGTAGGGTGTGGTGTAGAGCAACTTAAAGACAAGGAACAGGGTCTCTGCCACGGCGAGACAACGTAGGTACAGAGTCGTGGACGTGAAGGGCCGCTCCCGCCCGAACGTCATGATGGCCAAGCTGTTACTGATGACACCAAAGGCGATGACGATTGGGAACACAACAACCTTCACAAAAAATATGAAGAATACAAATTGGCTCTTATGCATTGATAACCTTGAAAAGCCTCTGCATTTAATAGGTAGAGTGGCATCCTCATCGACGGTAGCGTCAGCCATTGTGGCAAAGATTGTGGATGTAAAATTCTCCATTCGGCTTTGTATACTTAGAGAAGTTGATAATGATCCACGCCGTTGAAGAGAACTGTATAAACAGAAATGAACCGAAATGACTTCCTGATGCAGTGACCGTGCAACGTCACTAGCCCCTTTGGCATGTTTGGCAAACTGTCGAAGTGCGTTTAATAGAACCACCGTTCTCTACCTCGTTATGCGTGATTATACCTTTTTTTGCCCACTATTCAATGTCACAAAATGTATATATAGCCATTACCCAGCATGCCTCCAGGCCTTCAGCAAGGCATCGGGAAAAAACATCTAGGGCTAAATCGTTAGTACATCAATGAACGCTTTGGGCAATACTCAAAACCGTACTATCGATTGATTTTGGGAGGGATAATTGTAATAGGCCTGCAGATCAATTTAACAAAGGTTGGCCAGGGGTAATTTCATGGTTCCCAAGTGCATCACATTTTGTGGTTTGGACTCAAGTCAGTTGGTTCTTTGATGCCACGTCCTCAAGATCAACCATGAATTACCCCTGACTGGCCTTTGTGAAATAGGTCAGTACGGGCCTATTACAACTGATCCCTCCCAAAATCAATCCATAGTGCGTTTTGCCGAGAACTTGCCGCGAAAGTAATATGACTTTGATACCATTCACACTACGCCCAATGCCAAGGTCTGCCTGACAACCAAAGTGTCCTCCCATCGAGCTCCGGATGATTTAAACGTACTATAGGCCTCCCTTCGTGGGGCTAGTTTTTGGACTTAGAAAATTTCCAGCAAAGATCAATAAACTGTGAACTTCCTGTATGTATACTCAAAACCGTACTTGGGGTTCAAATCAAGCAGTCATGGGCAAAGCAATTCACAAGTATCCCAAAAGGATTTTTGAAGATTCGTAACCTGTCAGGCCTAGGATTCTGCCCTGATTTGAACTACATATATATCTCAAATGCACCCTGTCTTTTCGAAATTAGGGTTGAGTTCTGCGTACCGATTTCGGTGGTTCGGCGTGTTCGGCGGTTCGGCGTTTTCGAACTGCCGGAAACGACAGCCTGCTGATGCCCGCTGTACACACGATCATATCTTTCATCCATAATTTTCTGAATATGCTCAATAAAGGCCTAGTCATAGGGGTTTATACATTGAAGCCCCAATAGGCCAGGTGTAACGTTTTTGAGTGTTTCCGTGTGTCAGTGTTCCCCCTATTGTTTTGGAAACACTGGCAAATAGATCGATACGTTACTCTGTGTTTCCCCTATTGTCAAGTCGCAGCTTATTCCGTCAGACAATAGCAGGGGAACACTCGCAGATGGGGAACGCTCAAAAACGTTACACCTGAATCTGAATTTCCAACAAAATTGGATGAAAAATTTGATCATGTCGGTACAGCGGGCATAAGATTCGTTGTCAACGCTACACATTATGGCCCGTATTCTAGAAGCCTAGGTCCACTTTAAGCGTTTGTATTCTGCCCTGCAAACAATAGCTATTAAAGGTAAACCTTACGGAAGGTTCTAGAATACGACCCTATATCTTATGCATATCCAATATATGCGGAGGTTTGGTCTGCACACTCTGGACTGACTCCTTAAAGCGAATCAAAAGCGAAAAAGTTTGATTTAGAAATAGAATTTGAAAGGGGGCAAATTTTCGGGTAAAATGTGAACACACTTCTCCAGAATGACAACAAAAGAAATTTTCGTGCATTCTGATTTTTCTGTTTACAAACACCATCCTTGATGTAAACAAAATCCGCTTTTGATTCGCTTTAAAGAGAGGTTAGGATAAAGTTAGACGCTCATCAATGTCCAAGTACTGAAATGGAGCCGCATGACGACATTCCGGACGTCATGACGTAGGCCTACCGGTAGGGGCCTAGCACCGACTACAGTAAGCACCGTTATTTTTGCTATAGGCCTAGGCCTAGGCCTATTGCCATGAAATTTGGCATGGGAGTGCAAAATAACGCTACATGAAGTGTGGCAATCGCAGATCCTTGATGAATAGGCCTACCGGATGGTCGCCCAAGATGGTTAATTTGACTGAGGTCTATTTTGACCAAAATCACACAGCACTCATCGTAGTACATTCACTGTACACACGGTACACCGCTCGTTATAGGCCTAGCCTACGCCCTAGGCCTAGGCCTGCTAGTAGGCTATATGATGAAAATCGTGATAGGGCCTAAGCCTACATTATTCGTGAAATAACACAAACCTGGCCGCGTTCTTTTTGCTTTTTTGTACGTTTCACAGCCCGAAAAGCATCATCAGTCTTCGTGAAATCTTTGCGATCACTTATCGACGTAAAGACGCGATTTCGGGGCCACAATTCAGAGCTAATCAGTGAGTAGACTGAGCGTTTGCCGTGTTGATGTCGCCATTGCTATAGTCTCGCGCAACCAGCCCCTCGTTCATACTCCGAGGTCGTCAGAACGAGGGTCTGGCACAGAACGAAATTCTCATTGTAATTGGGTCAGTGCCCTTATTCCGATGATTCAAATTAAGGGGAGCTTCGCTGATAGGGTAGTCACTATCAATGCATCATGCAGCGGTGAGTGTAAACCCTGTACCCCCCCCCCTCCTCAGGGGTCGACACTTTTTCGACACTTATTCGACACCTAGAATTTTTTCAGGCTAGGGTCAGGATTCGACACTAATTCACCCAGAACCTCAAATGAAATCGTCAGGTATTCACCAGCTTTTTTCACTAATCTTTTACTTTTTTTAGTCATTTCTATTAGCAATTATGAAGCAAACGCCAGGAATTCGACATTATCTATTTTTGGGGTCGACAGAGATACGACGATAAGAAAAAATTGAGCGCTCAGAACTGGACAGTTTTTCGACACTAATTTAGTGGTGACCCCTGAACGGAGGGGGGGGGTCCGGGGTTTACATTGACCGCTGCATCAGGGTTTCTGCGCGTCTAACGTCCGACCTTGCTTTTCTCAATGATCGATTTTGCAAGTAATTTGTTTATAAATCTAAAAGCCTATTTTTGTCCGTAGGATATTATCATCCAACCGAAAATGGATTTAGATTTTCGCTAAAACAACTTTGTACAGTTAGACACGAGAATGTCCACAATGTTTTTGTAAATAAACGAAAAAAAGACGTCTAGAACATTGTCAACTGGAAGAGTCCGTAAGTATATATTTATTAATTATTTATGTTCTACAATTCCACACATAAAATATATACAAATGTACATGTAACACAAAACGCACGAAATACAGGTGACATCGTAAATGTTAAAGTTGAAGGGCCGTATTCAAAAAGGGTGACCATCGCGCGATTAAGGGGGTTTAGCCTAATCAGCGTACAAATTCTGCATTACACAGGTTAAAGGCCTAGAAAATTATTGTCTGATGTCTATGGTGCTTCACCAGAGGCGTTTACCCGCAGGATAATCACACGTGTCTAACTATCCTGTGTCTAAATCCAAGAGGACAAAGGAAATGTTGAACGATCAGGCAGGCTTGTCTAGAATTTGTCCAACACCTTCTTTTGTCCTCCCACACTAACACGCAGGAAAGATAGACGTGTGTAATCATCGTGTGGGTAAATGCCAGAGATCAGGCAGCATACAGAAGGCAGAACAATAGTTTTCTAGGCCTTTAACCTGTGTAATGCAGAATTTGTACGCTGATTAGGCTAAACACCCTTTATGAATACGGCCCGATGTTTCTAGTCTGATATCGAGTACGGTCGGAGGTTATCATCCAACTTACACTTCAACCGAGTCCACCTGAAATCCTTTTAATCAGTAAAACTGAGACATGTGAGATGAACTGAGCTCCTCAGTGCAATTGTGGTCTAACTCCACTTTTGGAGATCATTATGGCACAAAGGAGGGCCGATTTTTTAAACGATGGCTAAGATAACCATCGGGTTTCATTAACCCTCAGTTGACAAATTTTTCGATTTTACGAATCGTTGATAGCCAAACATTCTAAAAGTCAAAATGTTTACTTTGGTTAATTCACGGTTTGTCAGAGAAGCCAATGGTTAAACCGCGGTTTACCTTAACTATCGTTTAAAAAATCGGCCCAAAGAGATTTCACACTCGGGATTCCTGCTATAGGTCTAATTCAAAGATTTACAAAACTGGAGTTAGATCACTATTGCACTGAGGGGCTCAACTGGTCATTCAGAGGTACAATCCGAACATTTCCGATCAGTACCAATTTATACGGATGGTGTGAAGCAAGGTCGGTACAGATATCTGCCCAGCGTATTGGATCAATCCACCGTGTCCCTGTTCACTCATCAAGATTCCTCCTTCATCACTACAGATCTGAGGCCAGATTTACGAAAGTCTCGCTAATTCTTAGCGAAGCGAGGGCTTTGCGATAGGTTAGCGAGAACGCAAGTCTAGCGATGCGTGGTATTGCCGAAACACTCGCAAGTGCTGCGCTAGTGCTTCCCAAAGACCCTCGCTAACTGGGTATCGCTAAGTTTGCGAATGGTCGCAGTCCCGCATTTCCCGGCCATGATTACCACGGTGCACAATCAATATTGCCGTACAGCTGCGGGAGAAAGTTCCGGTGACCAACACGTGGCGAAGGTGAGGTTACAAATAGCTATAAATACCATTGCTAAAGGCAAAATGATAACCCTAGATGAATGAATACACTATAGAAGGCATGCTGCTGCAATATCTCCCGGAAATTTGCAGGAGAACGCATCGACAATCTGCAATTTTAAAATGAACTGTACGGCTGCGGGAGCGCTTGCTTCAGAAAAAAACTATTCCATTTGTTTTCGACATTTTGGATGTCTCCTCTGGACATGAATCTCTTGAGAATGGCCTCCAGCGATGTTAATCGGTATCGGGGCCGTGTATAACGACCCCGTGGTGGTCCAAAGTTCATTGTAGAGTATACTTCAATGCCGTAGGAGCAAGCGTACAGTCTAATTCTCTCGCAGCTGTACAGTTCATTTTAAAATTGCAGATATTGTCGATGCGTTCTTCTGCGAATTTCTGGGAGATATTGCAGCAGCTAGCCTTTTTAGCTCACCCGTGAGCTTTTATAATCGTCAGTCAGCGTCCGTCGTCGTCGTCCGTTAGCAGGGCACGTTTCGTAACCGCTGGAGCTATTGATCTGAAACTTGGTATATACCCCTAGGTCAGATGACCTATGACACCAAGTTTGGGTCCGATTCGATTCTTGGCTTGGCCTCCAGGTGGCCAAAACCAAAAACACAAAAAGTGCAATAACTCCTGAACTAATGACTGGATCATCTCCAAATTTTTATCATAAGTGTATCTAATTAGGATACATGACAAATATAACGGGTTTTTGATTTGACCTACTTTTCAAGGTCACAGAGGTCAAAGTTCGACAAACGTAACGAACCTGCCACAGTTCTTAATTATTTCACCGAGAGTCTTCATATCTTGCATAAACGTGTATTAGAGGGGTACCTTCAAAAATACCGAGTTTCGGCCCGATCGGACATCCAATATGGCCGCCAGGTGGCGTAACCTGAAAATCATCCAAGTGCTAAAACTCAGGAACGGCTTGACCCAGAGTGCTCAAACTTGATATTTACCTCCCTCTTGATGACCTTTACAAGCACGTCAAATTTCGGCCTGATTAAACTTCCAATATGGCCGCCAGGTGGCGTAACCCGAAAATCATCAAATGTGCTATATTAACTCAGGAACAACTTGACCCTGAGCCCTCAAATGTGCTATGTGGCTCCCTCTAGATGACCTTTATGTGCATGTGAAGTTTTGGCCCGATCGGACATCCAATATAAAGTCATTGAAGTCCTGCAACTTGGGAATGACTTGACCCAGATTGCTCGTAACTGACATGCACCTATCTCTCTGTCATTGCACTATTATGTTCAAACGGGTGAGCACGTGGCCCATGGACCATTTCATTTAGTGTATTCATTCACCTAGCGTTATGATTTTGTGAAAACGGTCGAGGAACATCCTTTCACGCCTCAGTCTCCGCCGCACTTCCTCGTCAATAGCAAGTAGTAGCGCCATTTTCTTATATCGCAATGTTTAGCGAGTGGTCGAGGCCTCCCGCTAAAAATGAACCGTTAACGAGAGACTAGCGAGTGAAATGCGATATCGCAAAAAGAGCGAGACCTTTGTAAATACCACGCAAACGTTTTGCGAGCGCTGGCGTGGAAATAGCGATTTCGCTAAATATTGCGATGTGTTAGCGAAAATTTGCGATGCGTGTGCTTCGAAAATATGAATTTTGGGATTGCGAGAGGTTAGCGAGCTCGCTAACTTAGCGAGGCTTTCGTAAATCTGGCCTCTGACTCTGGAAATGCACTGCTGGAGTTTTCGTTGTTGTTATCTGAAATTGAAATCGCCAATCAGTACCGGTTGCTCAGGTGTGGCTTACTGGATGAGCTGATGTAGGCCAAAAGTCTGTTTATCTGGAGTTCGATGGGAGGACCCTTTGCTTGTCAGGCGGACCTTGATATTGTTGGTGATGTCTGGTTATTATATACTCTAGTTTCATGGATTTAAGGGTACATTCATTAACGTGACTTGCGGTTGTCAGTACTGATAAACAGATTGCTATTTGTGGTTTAATCTGTGTACCGTGCGATTGATTAACTTTCCGTTTGGTTTTGTCGTTCGGGGACCATGACGTAACAGGGTAATTCACAGAAATGTTCAACAAATAACACCCGTGTAGTACTGTTGGGCCTAGTTATCCGTGCTCGTCGTTATGCAAAACCCACGGCAGTGAGTGCGGGAGGCCAATTCATTCGGCATCGGTTATACAGGCATTGGTTTCGAATTGTGATGTAAACATAGCACAAAGGGGCAGGCGAGACGTCAGTCATACATGGTCAGCTCTATTCATGGATTCGAACCATGAGGCCAAAGTTATACAGAGTGGGCGTGGCTTGAATATCCAGAACCGGTCTTGAATCCATGAAGCTAGAGTGTGTTTATTTCATACACCGAAATGTGTACATATAGTGCATAGAGCATGGTGCATGGTGCAAGAGTGTACCCCCAAAATTACATCATCGAAGTATTGGGTTTCTATTTAAAAACATGTACAATGTATATAAGAACAAGGGGAAAGTCGGCACAATAGAAATTTTCCCATACATATTAATTTAGACACAAAAATTCAATTATTTCAATGGCGTCCTGTAGGTCAACACTTGAGCTATCTCGTAATGCAATAAAATCAGATATTAATCGACCTCGTTGAAGGATACCCGGATCATTAACATTTGGAAAATTTGGTGTCTCGGCAATATGACGCATACTTTCAGCGAGTGAAGATGATCCCCCGTTTCCTAATACATTAAGACAAACTCTGACATACTAATTCAAACTTCTCTGGAGGGATTGATAAAATTTCCATACGCGATTCCCCATTTGCTCCTGAATACTACGCTCCTCAACAATCACATGAACAAGATTATTGTACGTTCTATAAGGAATACTCAAAACTCTTCTTACACATTTCCTCCAAGCGATATGAAATTTCTCCATGTACCCTTTAGACAGGTTCAAAAGCTGAAAGCCATGTGGAGGCATACAAAAACTTTGGAAAAGCTACAGAGCGTCTCAAAAAAATGTTACCATTTCGATCCTGTCTAAAAATTAAGCTGTTGATTTCTTTGAAATGAAACTCCTGTCCTGATTAGAAGAAATCTGGGAAATATGTATCAAATTAGAGTGGTTTTGATATCATTTTTGTAACAATCACAATAACAGTTTTTGTGATTTCGCAGTTTTACGATTCAGTGACTGAAAATAGACATTTCCACTGTGTGTAACTGCTGCAATGTTCTTTTCTGTTCTGAGAGAGCATTTCGCGGTCTCCTTGATTATTCTTGGCCTGATAATGCAATGTTCCTTTGTTTCCAACTTTTTCGACATCATAACGAATCAGAAATTCACCAGGTGGATGTCTTTCATCACGTCTGACGTACATGTATAGCCATTTTGTGATCACAATTACCTTCATATCGGGTGTCCCCAAAAAACGAAAAACCTTTATAATATGGGGTTATTCAAAAAATATTATTGTTATGACTTTCATATTTTGCATCAATTATCTAAAAGATATTAGATAGATTTCCCTGAAATTTCAGGTCAGTAGGTTACACAGCACTAAAACAGCGACATGTTTAAAATGTCATGTCAAAAATGCAGTGCGGAAAGTTCAGTGCAATTTCATTGATAGCCATTGCATGTTTGGCGAGAAATTTTGAATATGCTGCTATTTTAATGCTAATGTATTTATTCTATGGAGCTGAAATTTTCAGGAAAGATGTCTAATATTCTTTAGATAGAAGGTGCAAAATATCAAAGACATAGCTTTGATACGTTTCGAATAACGCCATATTAAATTAGGGTTCTCATTTTCTGCGGTGGCCACCCGATAAGAAAATAACATGGCTTTGCGCATTTCTACCATTTTTGTTTTTGCTCCAGAATGAACACCATAGTGAATAAAAAGTCAAACTTCCTATCTGAATCAAATCTCCCAAATCTTCACTACCAAACATTAAAAGATGAAACATTTAGTCCAAAGAATGTGGACTAGAGATCAAATCAAAATGGTAAAATGTTTTTGAGACACCCTCAGCAGAGGCATGACTGAATTGCGCTAACAGCGTATTGGTCTTCTGATATAACTCGTTAACAACCTGTTCTACCCTAGCTCAATCTGCATCAGGACCAAATGGAATGCCAAGGTGTACCTCACATCTACTTGCAGTCAGTGTAATCCCATTTACTGTCAGCTGTATTCTTTCTAGACGATGGCCTAGCCTAACAAAAGAAATTTACTTTTTGCGGTATTCGATTAAATTCGATAGAGAAATCATTTGCAAGTTTCAACATAAGTCTCAGAGCCCACATTGACGGAGCTAACATTAACAAGATTCTGAATCTGTTCCTGATTAGCCAATCAGCATCCAGACCAGGATCGTGGTCTGCTCGTAACAGAAATTGTGGCATTGTGACCGAGACGCTTTGCGGATCCGCAGATTCGAAACAGCGGCTGGGTGACCGAGACTAATATAGCCAGTGGAAACACCTAGGCTAGATTAATATTATGTCGAAACTGTAGCTTCAAAAAGTGGCCGCCTATGGCAAGCGGTTTGTCCACTTTATACAAAATCTATGATTTTGAATCAAAAACCTATATTTTGTCGACAAAATCATAGTTCTTGACTCAAAAACATAGATTTTGTTCTCCGAACAACCATTTTGTCTTCAAAATCATAGATTTTATCAAAATATAAGTTATAACCCATTTTATATCAAAATCTATGATTTTGTATCGCATCTCCATTTTAGCTTCAAAATCCTAGTTTTTGACAAAATGATGGTTACAACCCCCATTTTAGCTCAAAAACCTACATTTTGTCGGTAACTACTATTTTAGCCTTAAAATCATAGATTTTGTCAAAATAGCGGTTGTAACTGGTATTTTGATACTTTTTCATGCTTTTAGGGCGTAGCTAAAATCATAGTTACTGTTGCTATGCATTTACCTCGATTCCAGGTATGTACTGTTTACATACATTTTACGTAGATTTTATAAAACCATAGTTACGAGTCAAAACCATAGTTACAGGTTCAAAATATAGGATTTTGATTCAAGTGGACAAACTGCTTCAAAATCATAGATTTTGAAGTCAAAAACTAGGATTTTGAGATAAAATCTAGGTTTTTGAGCTAAAATGGGGGTTACAACCTTCATTTTCTCAAAAACTAGGATTTTGAAGCTAAAATGGTAGATGCGATACAAAATCATAGATTTTGTTATAAAATGGGGGTTATAACTTATATTTTGATAAAATCTATGATTTTGAAGACAAAATGGTAGTTCGGAGAACAAAATCTATGTTTTTGAGTCAAAAACTGTGATTTTGTCGACAAAATATAGGTTTTTGATTCAAAATCATAGATTTTATATAAAGTGGACAAACCGCTTGCCATAGCCGCCATCCTTTTCATCGCTTGAGACGTAGAGAAGTTGTTTTTTTAAAAATTAGAGTGGCAACTTCTTACGGTACCTAACTTTTTACCTTATGCGAAAATTAATCACTTGAGAAGTTGCTATTACATAGCGTGGTTTTGTTCTTCTTCGGTACGACCGCTCGCAGAGCTGTTCTGATGTGACAAAAAGTTTTGCGGTTTCTTCATTGTTACGGCAAAGCGTTTGACTTCCTATCATGGCTGCACCGAAACCTTATCACAACAAGAATGAAGTCGGATTTTACAAGCAAATGGCGTTTTATTAGATCCACTATTAATAACGGTCCTATCCAAAAGCGTACAATTATTTGGTATCATAAAATACATCGTCAACATCCTCAAAAAGGCAAACACCTGGAATACCATACTGGGAACTATCGAATGCAATATCCAAAACATCAGAAAAAAATATTTGCTACCCTTCCCTTCCCTTCCCTTCAGCAACGCGTAGTCCAGCCCAGGACATTCAGCTCCGGAAGCACCACATCCGATTAACCTCATCTTTTCCTCCTAACATACTCTATATACCAATTTATTGTGTTGATTAAAGATAATGGGCGTAATCAAAAAGGGTGTTTAAGACTTAGACGCGTGTAACTTCGTCAAATGCATGGTGGAACTGTGTGCATTTAGTGAAGTTACACGCGTCTAAAACTTAATCGCGCGATGATCGCCCTTTTTGAATACGGCCCAATGTATCATGACTTCATTGTTTACATTCAATGTTTGTAAACATGCATGTTTACATTGTTATTTTGGACTTTTGGGATATGCCAACCCACCAAATGGAATAATTTCGGTATGAAACGAATTTCTATACGGGCATGCCGCCAACAAATTACTTATAAGACAGAGAAAGACTGGACACAAATAAATAAAATGTAAATAAACAATGATTTCCGTGTCCCCCGGAAATACCCCTGATACATTATCTTTACGTTGCTCACCATACATATTAGGGAGTTTGAGATCAGCGACTTATCACTGATCCGACACGTATACCTAGATTTCTGTACAACGAGGACAAATTTTGTGTACATGCTGATCTCAAACTCCCTAATATCCAACATAAAAACTGAGTTGCCATAATGAAAAAACAATGTTAGAGAGATCCTTTTACAACATCTGACTGAAAGGAAGGACATGAAATTCTTACATTTACTGCAGGCAGCTGCCCACGTCACATTCGCTTCTAATCATACCAAAATTCTGCAAACAACACATTACGTCATCTTACAGACATTCAGGTTATACGAGTAATTTCGTGTTTTTAAAGGGTAAAACACCCTATACTGGAATACAATGTAACATAAAAAGGAGAATAGGAGTTTTTGTGGGATTATGGAAAGGGAAACAGTGGAAGTATCAGATGTGGTCGAATACCAGAGCTGTACATAAAGTCTTACTGAGAACCTTATCATTTTCTTAGTAAGTACAGTATCTTTGCTATTCCCTTGGAAGATATTGGTAAGAAAAGTCTTACCGGTAGATTTTTCTTATAAGATTTGTATAACATTTTTCTTAGTTAGATTTTTAATAAGATCCTTGTAAGAGAAATCCAAGAGCAATTGTTCTAACTAATGTCTTACTAAGAAATAGCTGAGATACTTACTAATAAAGTTGTATGATTCTTGATAAGATTTATGGCGTGGGAATGTTGTTTCATGCAATGAGCACAACTCAGGCTGTGCAGCCATTCATTACATCATCAGTTACATCGCATTTACCGTCGTGTTCCCAATAGGTTACATGTTACTACTTCCGAGGTGAAGTTTGTAAGTTTTAAACAAAGGAATAGTTCGATGATGAACAAAGGAACAAAATTTCACAAATACCGTCAAGCCGCAAAATAACGTTATAATATAGAGTATTACTTCGTTAACAAATCCCTTCAGATTTAAAATTATGCAATCCAAGAAATTTCAATCAAAAATATAGGTGTCTAACTTGTATCTCCAACCAAAATGTAGCCAACAATTTTGTAAACGGAGAGTTTTACAGTTCCATTGTGCGGTTGGATGGTTGGCAGAAACCCTATATGATCAATGTTACGAGCCGTATACTAGGAACTTCCTTAACTCTAAGGTTTACCTTTAGGTACTGTTTTAAGGTCAGAATACAAAACCTTAATGTGGACCTTAGAGTTAAGGAGGCTTCCGGAATACAGGCCCCCGTCTTAATGTGGAAAAGAGAGTAACCTATACACAGCATTGTGTACACGAATATACCGACAATTAAAAAAATCAAGCAACTGAGAACAAACTGGATTGGATTGAAGGAAATAATTTGGCGAGACAAGTCTAATTTTAGTGCGGCCTTCTAAAAACTTGGATGCATTTTACAAAGATGCTTATAATTCAATTCCGACAGACACGAATAATTGTAATATATAAGTATACAAGGTGCAGTAAGTATGCATTACGAGTAATTGTAATATAAGTACATGTATATAAGATGCAGTAAGTACTGATTCTATCAGGGCAGTAAGACGACAGCACCTTAAAAATCCATCATTGCCCAACAAAATAACACTGTCGAAATAAAATGTCGCATCGTAAAGACGACGTTCATAAATATTTATTCTAAATCATTATTTTTTTCGTAGTATTTTTTAATATGTACTACGAAAAAAATAATGAATTAGAATTCGATTTAAAATTATTTATTTCCACCAAGGGTCAATACCATTCGGGTGCTGCCATCTTTTGTCCTGATATCCTGTATTGCTACGAAGTAAGTTTAAAAAATGAGTCATGAAAATCATTGCTTGCTTCCTATTTTGCTGTCAGGTTTTTGACGAAGGATAATAATAATAATGAGTGGATCATATTTTACCCTATTTCGTTATCATTATGAAACACTTGTTTCAGTTGGTACTTCTTCACATACATATATAGAAGGCTGCATCAATACAGTTGAAACATTTTACAACATAGCAATCTGCCAATAAACAGGACATCGAAGCCTGATGAACTTATAAAGTTATTAATACGAATAATCGTTTGCAACAGATTGCCTGATGAAAAAAATAAAACGACAACTTTCAATGATAAAAAGTCACCATCACTTCTTGGTCACATCAATACGCTAGTCAAGAAACATACATTCATGTTTACTCCGTTTTACTTTGTTCTACCCAGGTAATATCAAACTTGAAAAGATAGAGGTATGCCCCTTATTAGAAAAGCTACAAGCGAGCATGTTGAGTGCATATTGTGGTCTTGCACCATAAACACCTGAAAGCTGCTATAATCCATTTTATTCTACAGTATACTCCACAATGCATTTCTATTTACAGACTACTACGGTAATAATTGCACCATAGGGTTATTTATCAAAATTATATTCACATCGGTCCCTAGTATGATGAGAGGAAGTGTACTACAGATGTGCTACATTTATCAACAAAGTTTTTTTGATTCAGAAATAAATGAAAAGCGAAAAGATATTGCATGATATATACATGTAAGTTAAGCCAACAACAAATGTCATTATAGACCTATCCAGGGAATATTCATCAAAGCAAGAAATACCATCATGGGCTTATTTCTAAGGCAAAGTTGGCTAACTATCATCACTAGGCCTACATGTAGCCTATAAGCTTCACAGCAGACATCATTTTGGGCCGATGAAGAGGGTACAGGCTTACTATACTAACAATACGAAATATATTTACAAGCCTAAGTCAGGATATTCATTGTTCTAGGCTCAAAATCTCATTGCCCGCCTAGAGGGATGGGTATATACTATATTTATCATAACAAATAAAGACTAGCAAATACGTTTACATGTACTTACTTTGTACAGCATTGCCTAGTGAATTTGTATTGCAAAATTCAAGTAAAAGCATTTACTAGTCTTTATTCATATGACCCCATATGCCGGGCTTACTCTGCTCACCAAGACGTATATTACAGGTCTATACACAAGGGACATTTCCTTCTGAACATTATTATACATGGCATACTACTACAAAGACAAATACATGTATCATTATATACCTACATACTGAATTGCTGCTGTCAATACAATTGGCACTGCTCACCACAGCAAATATCACTAAAAACAGACAGGACATTATTCACCACAAAAAAATATCCTTATAGACATACATAGGCCTACTACTAGTATACACAGAGAGTTTTAACTATTCACCACAAAACAAATCCATTTGAGTCCAATATACAGAGTATAATTCCTTCACCATAACGAAACACAATACAGGCCTATATACAGGGTACAATCTGTTCACTAAAAGATACAGGTGTTGCTTATGGTCTGAACTTGGCTTCTGTCCCAAAACAAATATCATAACAGACATATATACAGGATATAATACTAACAAAAATGATCAGTAGAGAGGCCTATCCAGTTCATATTTGTTTCCCAGATGAAATGAAATGTCGCTGTAGCCTTTATACACGGTATACAAGACTAACCAGAGGAAACAACATCACAAGCCTATATACAGTTCACGGCTTACTTTCCACACCACAGTGTGGGAGCCGAAATATCATTATAGGGCGTAGTAAAGGGTATTCCTTGTTTTTTAACAAATATCTTTATGCATAACATACATCTACATTATATAGGGCCCTACATTTGTTGTATATGGTGAACTATGCTGAATATTAAAAATATAACAGGCTTATATAAGGAATTGCTACGTTAATACCACAACAAACATTATCACCAGCCTATATACAGAGTAGCACCCCCCCCCCCCACACACACACACATGGTCTTCTGCAAAGAAATATCATTGACCTATAGACAGTGTACGGGTTGGTTCTAAATCTGGCACTGGCACGCTGGCACTGGCACTGGCACTGGTATTATTTTATGGCCAGAAATCATGAAAAAATTGTATATTTACGTTACAGTTATTATTTTGGAAGATAATAGGGCCAACCAGTTGAACATGGATCAATTATGTTGAAAATAATTTTTAATAGTTTTTATAGTTTTTTAGATTTTTCGACATAATTGATCCATGTTAAACTGGTTGGCCCTATTATCTTCCAAAATAATAACTGTTAGGTAAATATAACTTTTTTCATGATTTCTGACCATAATATGATGCCAGTGCCAGTGCCAGTGCCAGCGTGCCAGTGCCAGGTTTAGAACCAACCCACAGTGTACTGATTCTTTGGCATACTCAACTCACCGCAACAATTGTACTGGCTTATATATGGGACGTACTTTGTTCACTAATATAATTATGAACAAGGTATGAAATACTAACAAGAACAACAAATATCATTTTCCACAACAAGTAGGCCTGTCATTAGCCATCTTTGTGCAGGAACTATGCTACATGATCAGCGCTACTATACAGGACTTCACCAAAACGAATGTTTATACAGGTTTTTACATGATATTTTTTCGCCATCAAAATATCATCATTGGCCTAAGTAGGCTGCAGGTTATATTTGTTCATCACTCAGAACATGTCATTGCTTCTGTGGCCTAAGTACAGGTTATATTTTGCTCATCACTCAACATGTCATTGCAAATGCTTCTGTACAGAATCTTCTTTACCCCTCACAGCAAATCATTGTATCCTTTTCGGCTATATTGTATGACAGCAAATATGGAGGCATATAAACAGGGTATCATCTGTCCAGCACAACAAGTATCATTATATAAGCCTATATAAGCCTATATACAGGGTATGCCTATACTTTTGTCACAACAGCAGACAGGTCTATCATTATTTTCCTATAGACAGTGCACGTTTTGCTCACGAGACAAATGCCATTAGGCCTGTGTGATATAGTATGCTCATCACAATAATGAAGTATCAATCATCATTGGCATCCATCTAGGATAGATTTTGTTCACTAAAACTAACATTATTTCAGGAATACATACATGGTGTCTATGCTAACCATATCATCATCGTTATACAGATACAGTGTTTGCTATGATGAGCCTACAAATATCTTCAATAGACAAACTACATGTACCACCAAACACCATCGGCCGTTTAAGACTTAGACGCGTGCAACTTCGTCAAATGCATGGTGGAAGTGCGTGCATTTAGTGAAGCTACACGTGTCTGTTATTGTCTTAAACACCCTTTATGAATACGGCCATACAACATCATAAGGTTTGCTATGGTGACCCTACAAATCATCAAATAGAGTTTTAATACTATGCTAAATACTATATACACAACCTTTACTATTACTAGACAGCATAACTTCATCATATACTTTATAGAAGAATATGCTATGCTCACTTCGGTGTCCTCTCTCACCTCAGTCATTTATTTACTCATGATACCTAGAATAATATAGGCCTAATCGTGATCCTTATTAATCATAAAACCTCTGATTATGGGCATCAACAAGTCAACTTGATGTTCCACGTGTGTTCAAACAACTCACTCATGTGCCGTCTCTCGTGCAAATTTGGAAGGACAACTCTTCCAGTGATTGTGGACATCTTCTTAGGCGAGAGCTTGCGGTAATACAATGATGAGCATAAAGATCCTGCGATAATACGCATTTTTACACAATGCTTGTGATCAAAATGGAAAAGAGTTGCAAATAATTATTCGCAATACACAGTTTGGGGGTATGAGAGTAAGTCATTTTATTTTGTAAACTGTATTGATGCAGCTTCAATAGGGTGCTGAATGACATTCAAAGACAGCATGTGGTTTTGTAAATGCGCCTATTATCAGATCCACTATTTATATTATAATGATTATAAAATGTCATTAATAACCCTTGTTCGGCGAAACAGCAAAATAGCAAAATAGCTAGCAACATATTGTTCATGGTGCTTTACCCAGGACATAAATATTACTAAGAATCTTACAATTTCCTTTGTACATATCTTAGCAATATTTCTTACTAGTAAGATATTAGGAGGTAGAATCTTACTATATATTTTCCTTATAAGATCCTTATCAATTTTTTCTTAGTAAGAGTTTTCCGTGTAAGATTCTTGAATCTCAAAAATGTTACTAATACATTGTATTTGCATTCAAGACTCTTATTTAAAATAATCTTACCAAGAAAAATCTTAGTACTAGAAATGGTTAAGATACTTGCTAAGAAAATTATACGATTCTTAATTAGCTAAGAATTTTGTCCTGGGTATCAGCTTTAAATAATTATTCTCGAATAAATCAGTCATGTCAGTGCTAGTGTATACATGTATATGTTATAACAAACTTTATATGTACCGTTCTAATGAATATGGCAGAACTGAAATTCTCTCATATCAAAAACACGAGGTGTTCCTTTCAATCATTTGTGATGGCTAGTATTCATTATGCGGTGAACGCCCTCGAGATCGACTCGCCACCTACTTATTATTGGAGAATCTATTAAAGAGGCTTCCTCGCCTGAAAGAACTGTAATTTCAATCGTGCTAAGTGTTTTGCAACTCATCCTAGAACCCATGAAAAAGTGTTACATCCATATTTGACTCGGAGTTCTGAAGGCGAGAAAACCTCTTTACGTTCACAGTTCTGCTGTCTGGAATAATGAAAATTCTCGATCTTATTTGCAGAATAAAGCAAGCCTAAATACACGTACATGTACATCGCATTATATACCGAATACCAGCTTAGTGAATTATCACTATCCTGGAAGGATGTATCAATAAAATTCTCACGAAGGTTAGGATGGTAAGTAGTGTTACAATTTGAAGACTTCTTTTGAAAATTTACTAGATACGTCATGTATCTGTAACTACCTTTTTGCCAGCATAATGCAATATGGCATTAAATCAAGATACATGGATGAAAATGTTGTTTTACACGCTGTTGCACCATCTGGGTGCATGTATTTGATGCAGGAGAATGCAGGGTCTCCCTCCCAATACCGTATTCAGACCCACAATTTTAGGGTACTCATCTATTAAGATTATCAACTGTAAAGTCCTGCCTAGTCCTACCGTTGTAACACCTGTTGCAGGCCAACAAAATGTACAAGACCGGCTGGA
>NMRB01001894.1:19052-49607 GCA_002633025.1 Notospermus geniculatus | reverse complement strand
CCTTTTTTAGAACTGTTGGCATCACGTGTAAATTAGAAGAAAGAAACCCAGAGAACTTCCAATATAGGAAGATCATCGTGTTTTATCATGTACCCTACTGGTCCTCCATAGAAACACAAAGTAATTCTGAAATAAACGTGTTGATGCCAGATATGTGACTTTTATCGTCATTTAGGCCTAGAGTGGGGGGGGGGGGTCCAGAGAGAGATGAAAAAAAATCGTCTCTGGGCATCAAGCAATTTTGAGATGATCCCTAAGTAAGGACTCCTTGTATCATGTACAGCTGATTTGAGCAACAGAAAGAAGAGTAGTAAGCAATTCACAAGCTGCAAGGGCTACACAGTCTAGGTTGGATACATTTAGCACACATACAAGAATAATACAAATATTTCACCAGATTAAACAATAGAAAATTATAGGCGCACAACCATTGTAAGTTCTGACCTACAGTTATGTAAAAAATTATTGAACCACCTCTTGGTTGACTTTCTCATGCACTTTCCATTAAAATACTTCCCACAAACTCTCCAATCATTCTGTATGTACTGATTTATTGTGTTGGTCCATTTGCCCAAACATCACCAAGACGATATCAAATGTAGAAATTGACTTCCCATAATGAAGAAACAATGGAGCTGGTAGAAGGACCTTGTCAAAAGTTCAGACTAAAAGGAAGGACCTAAAGTGCACACATTTACTGTGTACACAGTTACAGTGTTGTCCATTTTACATCGCTTCTAATCAAAGCTAAATTCTTCGAGCAGCATTTATAGCATCATACAGGTTTAATGCTTAATTACGACTGATGTCTGTTTTTACAAAGTAATAAGTGTACCTGAATACAATGTGGGACAAAAGGGTGAATAAACTGTTTGTGGTACCTGTTTAAAGGACCACGGTATTGCCACTTTTTCTCGACAGCCGGCGCCACTCTCCACCCCGGGGACTAACTACTTTGTCGGCGACTTGACCCGACTAAAGTCAGCCATACACGATCAATATTATTGCACAATATGGGACCCAAAATAGGGGCACGTACTTCTGGCATGATGGGTGGAAGAAAGTTTGGCAATAATATCACCCATTTTGATCGTCATATTGTGCAATAATATTGAACGTGTATGGCCCGCCTTACAACGTACATTTTGTAATGCATTTTTGTAGTTCGTCTCATTGCCGCTAGATAGCTCCCTCTAAGTCGGCAGTCAAATAACGCATTTGAGATCCAATACCGTGCTCTTTTGATGGGAAATGACGGGAAATAACAGAGGTGGTTTAATAATTTTTTTCCATGACGGTACACTCTGAATGCAGTAGCCAGGGCCCATATTCATAAAACCTTGCTTGCTTAGTTGTTGCAGTACCACAAGTTTCAGTCTAGGTTTTCCTATTCTCACGACAGTAAGGCCTGTATGCACCAGAGAGGATCATCCCCAAGTTGACGCTCAGATCAACGTTGATCGGTATCAAGTTCGGGATGAACCGAAAACTGGTATGCACCACTGAGGTCAAGGGCTGAACTGATCCAAAAGTCAAACCTGGTCACTGGCAGGTTTAGCTTTGGGATCAAGCTTCATGCAGAGTTGTTCACCATGGTGAAGTTGCTAGACATGGTTGATATTATTTTGGTTTTAGGAGAAAACCCAATAATCCCTGTTCCCGGACTTATACATTGTATACGATCGTAATAACCAGTTTGGGGAGTATGATGAACTAAACAGCCATTAGGTAGGCCTACTGTTTTAGAAAGGACAGCGTCGTGATTTTCCTTGATTTAATAAGGGATAATAGGGAATAATAATAATTAGTGATAATAATAATATTCAGATATCATTGTTCGTTTTATACTAACTGAAACTGCATTGTGTATGGTCACTTTTTGACCGGGGGAGTTGCTGACCGTTTCACACCCTGGGGTTGGCCTGTGCGATTTTTGCCATGATGATCTCTGTAGAGTGGAATCAAACAAATTATTATTGCAATTACAGGCAGGAAATATAGGGCCTACATATCCCTTTCGCACAAGTTAGAGCTCAGATCAACTGAGCCAGGTCAAAACTGATCCTGATCTTCTCTGGTGCATACCAATCATGACTCAAAATTTGAGACCGACTCAATGGAATCGTACTCAAGCGTTTATCTGATCTTCTTTGGTGCATACGGGCCTGAGGGACACCATGTCCTGGTGGTATAAATGTCTACATGAACTCCGAGGCGATCACATCATCAATCTGGTCGGTGATCATGGACTGCAGTTGCTCAGCGCCACCTCCGGAACGAATGTCCAAAGGAAGGAATCCTTTCTTCATGCTCGGTGGCGCAGCAGCATTGTAGGCAGAACGGAAATTGCTACACTCATAATCAGTAGACCTGGTAATTTGTACATACATTAAGTGGATTTCTTTTCGAGCAATGCCGGCAACTGTTCCCGGCATGTCTCCTGCCTTATCTGGAAAGCTATCTCGACAGCTTCCTGAACACCAGGTACCATGACCAGGCATATCAGCAATTAAGACTAAAAACTTTGCTCTGTTTACCCAGGTATAGCTCAAAGCAGTTGTAAGACCACCGTATTTGTCCTCGCAGTCACCGCCATCACGAGGTTGAATACGTGACAGAAAAGCACTGACTTGGCCAATGTTTTCAGTGAAATTTAGTCCTTGGATACGATACGCTGGGTGATCACTATAATCTGTATAAGCAACACAGGCTACTCGGAGTTGTGTGGATTTTCCACTATACTTCTTCACTGATTCGCCTACTTTTTCAGTCATATTAATGATGTAGTTTTTGGCCATGTCAATATAGCTACCCATTGAACCTGTTGTATCTAAAACAAAGCACAAATCAATGCCAAGTGAATTACATGAAGAACGAATGGGATTTGTAGCCAAATACAGAGCATTCTTTGACCTGTTGACTTGTTCTTCGTAGACCTTTTCCATTTCTTCATTCCATATCTGTTCGACACTCGTCATCTCTTTTCCTTCTTTCGTTTTCACCATTTTTTCTTTCTCTATGAACTGTTCAGGTGGCACATCATTCCGTCCCTCTGCAGTAAAGAGCTTCCTTAATCCATCGGGAAGAAGGTCTGGGTGGTTCACCACAACATAGTTCGGAAAGTTCGTGTACACTCCACCAGTGAAATACCCGATCCCCACACCTGTAACCATGATATCCTTGCTCTCTGCGTAGGCCAAACTTGTCTTCAAACGCCCAGGCGTCGAATCAAAACCATCCGTGAGGACAAACATAAATTTCTTGGCTTTGGTAGCACTGTCTCTTAGAATCAGCTGCGTGGCGTAGAGGATTGCATCGGATATGTTGGATGCTCGGCCCTTGAAGTTGATGGCATTGTAGGCTCTTGCTTTTGACGAGGCATCCCACTCCTGTTGGAAACCCTTGATGATTAGTGTCTCGGCTCCAGCAGCAAGCAAGTTGAAACGGACATTGCAGGACTGCAATGATGCTGAAAATGGATGCGAGATCATGAGTGCATTCCTACGTTTAAAAATTCTTATTTGTGACCCTCCAGCACAAAATCAGTGTAAAGTCGCATGGAATAGGAGCCAAAACGTACTGGCTTGACACCAGGCGAGACAGGACCACTCAGACTTCACAACAGACAGACAGCACCGAAAATTGACAAATGTAACCCTCCACCACAAAACCAATCATCAGTAACTCGGAGGTTGGCAAGTTCGGACCACTGTATTTGTCAAATTTAGTATTGTCTGCGTGTCTGTTGTGAAGTCTGAGTGATTCTTTTTCTGTCTTTATCTTCTGGTGTCATGTCAGTACATTTGGGTTCATATTCCGAGTGACTTTACACTGGTTGTATAGTGGAGGGTCACATTTAACGAATCGTCCCTGGGTTGGAGAGTGGTACATTGGCACCTGCTGTCGAGAAAAAGTGGCAATACCGTGCTCCTTTAACTCGAAGGTTTACATTTGGCTTTTGTTTGCAGCTTACAGTGGACCTTAGAGTTAAGGAGGCTACTAGAATACGCTCCATAGTGTGAAAGGTAATCAAGTTTTAGTACTCACCAGCTAATCCGATGAATGCCTGAATGGCTCCAATGGCTGTCATCCCCGCCATGGACGCAGACGTATCCAGTATGACGGAGACTTGGTAGTCCTTCCGTGGGTGCCCAATCATGTTCTCATAGATCTTCTTGTACTGACCATCCGTGCATATGAATCTGATGAATCCCCTCAGTGAAAACGTCGGGCCGTGGTAGTCTTGAAGAGGTCTTGTGGGTCGGTTATTTGGCAGAACAAGTGTATCAAGGACAGTGTCCAAGTCTGCAATTTGGGTCTGGAATGATTCCTCTTCTGCGTTGATCTTCATTGAGAACTCATTGATAACATCGCTTTCTGCCACCGTGTCGACTTCATACGCATCCAATTCGCTGGATATATCTTCAAAATGTTTTGTGAAGTCACTGATCAACTCATCATCCATGTCTTCGGTTTCATAATCTCGGTTGAGGTCACTAGCATAGACTGACTTGCCCCATTCTATTTCAGCCTTTGCTTTGTATTTGAGTCCAGTTACATCACCATGCAGTTTAGTCAGCGGTTCTGCCCATTTCAAGGCAGAAAATGCATACTGCTTACGTGTCTTCTCCTTAGCTTCAGCAACCACAGCAGACGTTTCCTCAGATATGTTTTTCCTCAGACGATTGGCTATCTTCTCTATCTGGGTAACCAGGTCTTCATGAGGATCAATGCCTTCCCAGGCACGAGGGGCGATGCTCTCAAGGATATCCTTAGCTCTCTTTACACTCAGATTGTAGAACTCTAAGTCTTTATCCTTATGAGGATTTGTCGTTAACACAATCATCTTGGCCTTGGCTTTATTTTGGTATGTGACATAGGAATCTTTGTTTTGCTGGGACCAGATTCCATCAGTGATCAAGACTACAAACCTATGTTCATTTGGACTGAGCTTCGTATTGAATATTTCGTTTGCAACAAATCTCATGGCGTCTGCGGCAAGGGTTTTCTCTGAAGCGTCAAACTCCTCAATGATATACTGACCAATCTGGTTGTCCAAGTCTTGCTCGAACTTCTTCAGGACTCTTTGGCTCTCTTCGCCTCCGAAGCGTACCACACATGTTTGATATTCCAAACGTTTCATTGCCTCCAGAAAAACAATCAGAATGTTCAGGGCCAGTGTCATTTTCTCACCACTCATACTGCCGGAGTTATCCACCAAGAATACAAACTTGAAGTTCTGTTTTTCCATCAGGTTTTTCATCATGCTTTTACTGGCTGTGTCATCGGTTTGGGTCAGGATATTGACAGCGCGAGACTGATGTTCTTTAAGAATGCGAGCCAGAAGGAGATATTTCAGTTTCTCTTGTTCAACAAACGGCAGTTCTTCTGGATCTTTGTATTTTGCAGTATTTCCAACTTCTTCCACCAATGCAAGACTAAACAACTTCTCTTTACACAATTCCCTTATTTGTTTTTTCTGCTGCTCTGTGAGTTTGACTCTGACTTTACTGCCTGTAGATGTCGTGACATCAGTTTTCGCTCCAACGGCAATGTTAATAGATCTTGACGTCATTCCTTTTATAACTCCATGATCACCTGATTCATCGCTCTCCTTTCCTCGGTGTGATTCTGTGGTTTTATGGATTTCAACCAAAAAGTCTCGGTCCGTATCAAGCTTCAGTTCCTGGGTCTCTGGTTTATCACTGGTAAATGGTGAGGCATCGGACCATTCACTAACAAATGCAAGATCATCTGGTACATCTCTCTTGGTATCTGGTACTCCTTCAACGGAAAGAGTGCCAATGATATCGAACTCTTGTTTAGAAAGTTCACTGACACCAGAAGTCTCTTTACCTGCCCTCTGAAATGGATTCAAGTCATTCTTTTTGCAGAATTTCACGTCATAATCTTCAGCCAACTTAAGAGACTTCAGTTTTATGCCATCTTTCCGAAGTTCTTGTTCCAAGGCTCTTCCTTTCTCACCAAGCGATTCAACCACTGTTTGCAGGACCCCATCAATCTTTTCTTGAAGATGCTGGACTGTTCCGTCTAGTTTTCCAGTTACACCTCTTTGTTTCCACACCTGTCTTGCTACACCAAGCATTTTATGTAAGGANCCTCCTCCTAAGCCCAAGCTAAGGCCTCCAAAGATAGCAGTCAAGGCAAGACCAATGGCTGCAAGAGCAGCAGTTACAGGATTTGAGGCAAGGAGCAAGGCAACAGCTCCAAGAGCCATTTCTATTGCGAAAGATACCTCCTCCGGTATATCCACGCCTGGGATCATCTTGATTAAGCTAAAGGCAGCGCCTGCAATTCCAGCCAGTCCTGAGGCAACTTGGCCTGCAGATGTAGCTGCTTTGATGGCATCAACACCATTCTTAATGTCTTTGACAGCTTCATATACGTGGACAGCAGTATCAATGGCTTTTGTGACTTCTTCAGGGACACCAATATCCTTCATAACATCAGTGAGCAAACCTACAGCGGCTCTCTTATCGACTTTCCCCGTCTTAGCCAGTCCTTTGCCCAATTTGTACCCTCGTTTTCCATAGTCAATTGCCTTCTTTAATTCTGGCGGCCCATTGAATATATCAACAATGTCAGAAGCGGCATCCAAGACAGCTGTTCCACTCACTTTCTTATTTTTGATGACATCTTTCCCAACCTTGTAGACGTGCTTATTGATTTGTATCACATCTTTGACTTCTTTCGGCACACCCGGTAGATCGGCAACCTTGTCAGCCAAATCAAACACCTTGTCGCTGTTTACCTTGCCTTTACGTTTTGCGTCCTTTATCAAACCACACACGTCTTTGCCAATACTGATAGCCTGTTTGGCTTCAGGAGGAGCTCCAACTACGTCCACTAATTTCTCGCCAGCGTCAAGAAGCTTCGATGTAGACAGCTTTCCCGTCTTTGCAGCTTGACATCCAACATCCGCAGCACATTCAGCCAGTTTTACCATTTGTTTCACTTCTGGTGTTGCATCCAGCTCTTCCATGATGTCATGGACACAGCCGAAAACATCGCTCCTTTGCACTTTTTGCTGTTTGGTGGCTTTCTCCCCAACTTTGACGACGTGGTTAGCAATCCTGGCAGCTTTTTTAGCTTCTTCTGGACATCCTGTCATGTCTAAGATCTTATCCACCCCTTCAAACACTTTGTCGGAATCAATTTTTCTGCTCTTGTGGACATCTTGTACAATATCGACAACTTCATGTGCCAATCTTGATGCTACTTTCACTTCCTCTGGTGCGTTAAGAGTATTACACAGTGCCATGGCATGTTTAGAAACAGTGTCTGCTTTTAAACGTCCTGTGGTAACGTCATCCTTGATGGACATAAGGGTTTGACCAACTCGGACGGCTTTCAGTGCATCTTCTGGCACACCATATTTTGCCATCATGTCCTCCATCTGCCCAAGTGCTTTCCTCGAATCAACTTTACCTCGTAGTCCAGCGGATCCAATTTCAGCAACATTTGCAACATCTTCAATGATATCTAAAACACGGTTTGTCTCATCAGGCATATCAAGCTTTTCCATCAATTTCCTTAGCTCTGCATTCATCTCGCTAGTTTTCAGCTCTCCCCGCGTAAGGCAGTCCAGTCCAAGTTTGGCAAGATCCGATGGTAGGGCTAGATCCTCCGCAGACTTTCCCAGTTCTTGCAGTATACTTTGTGCTGTCCTTTTACACACGTCAGCGTTGACTTTGTCATTTTCTTGGACACCATTTAGAAACTCCATGACTTCTTGTGATATTTTGCACGCAGTCTTCATCTCTGGTGGAGCTTTTGTCAAATTCAGTAGTTCGTCTGTCATATCAAAGAGCTGCTGATTGCCAAAACTGTCACGATCCATCATCGTCTTTGACAATTTGAGAGCGGAATCTGTCAGTTCAGAACAAGACGATCCCAAGAGGGCCTTAGCTGTAGTACATATATCGCTGGAATCAATTTTCTTGCCGGATGTGCAATTCTGAACAAGATCAGACAATGTGCTAGTCATGTTTGACAGATCGGACCAGCCTTGTTCAAAGCCAACTGATTTGAGAATCGACTGTGTGAGGTCCATGGACTGAGAAGGACTGAATTCGCCATTTTGTATCACTGTCTTACTGAAATTTGAAATCTCATCAACAATTTGGGTGACTTGATCTGCTTCCACTGGCATTTCTGGTAGCACCTCTTTGACAAATTGGAACGCTGCTGATGTGTCAACAGCACTTCCACTTTGCAGGACATCCTCCAACTTGTCCTTGACATCTCTAACGGTAGCCATTGGCTCATCAGAACCCATCACGTCGCACACTGTCTGAAGGGTATCCCATGAATTGTACACGTCTTCACTAATGCAGTCTTTCGAAATCTCTTCCAATTTTTCCAACAACCCTACTCTTTGTATTACTTCTTCTGGGGCACCAGTCATTTTCATGATGTCACTTGTCACATCCATTATGCCAACTAGCTCATCTGTCTCCGGGGATGTTTCATATTTTGCGATTTTTTCCAGCGTATCCATTATATCTTTGCCTCCCTCAAACCCGTTATCCAGGTTTACAACCTCTGACAATTCCCGAGCTGTTTTATATGTATCAGGAATAGACACCGAGTCGTAGTCCTCTTCAAGCACTTTGTCACCAAAATTCTGCAGAGTCTGACGTATGTTCTCCAAATGTTGGCCAAGCATACCTTCTGGAGAGAAGGTTTCAAACGACTCCTTCAGTTTAGCTGGTTCGAATGGTATCTTTTGTGACTCAAGATATTTTGACACAGCGTACATAGGGGTTTTGTTCGGGTCACCTATGTCGTTAATGTAGTTCATTACATCATCAATGATTTCGTTCGACGGCAGGTCATGTTTCTTCATGAAATCCTTGACCTGGTCCCCCTCAGCAATGCTCTTATCGGCCATGTTATTCTCTATCACGGACTCTAACATACTTCCAACGGAACCTATCACTTCACTGTCAAAGAACTCCGATTTCATTGCAAAGGAAAGAGCTGATACCTTCTGGATGTTTTCTGGATATGGTTTATTCAGACCTTCTTTCATAGCATTCGTGAGTGATCTGAATTTACCAACTGCTCCAGCTGATGCCTTGTGTTGCTGTAGGATGTGTTGCCCAAGTTTTTCCGTCTGTTCGAGAGACGCAGTGGTCGACTTTTCATGATCAGTCAGTCTCATCATAGCTGTGAATGAATCCGTGTTTTGAAATGATCGAGATATCTCATCTGCCAACGCCATCGCCAGGTTTTTACACTTTTCTCGATGCTCAATTGGGTTCAGAAATACTTCCTTTTCGTTCGCACTTGGTTGCCTGCTTAGGTATGCCTTGAAAAAATGACCGATGGCCTCCTCTGTGATCTTATTTTGCTTCATGCATGATAACAGGTCGTCCGCGTCGTCGTAGTTGTTTCTCATGGATGCAGCATTCATGAAAGGAGTGAGAACAGTCGAGAGAGGTTCTCTGTCCGCATCTGTCAAACACTCCAAATTTGTTTTGATGTTTTCTTGTTTTATTCTTTTTATCGAAGATTGTCTTTGAGTTACAACGTCCTCAGCTGCCACCGTCTTTTCTGCATCTTCTGTCGTCGACTTTTTGGCATCTCCCTTCGTGGCCTTCTCTGCATCCCCACCCTCGGTCTTCCCTGCATCTCCTGTCATGGTCTCTTCTGCATCTTTCACCAGTTGTCCTATTATAGGTATGATCTCATCTGCCATGCCTGCAGGTGAAATGATTATCTGGTCTTTAAATGACTTACAGAGAGGTAAATCATCAGAACGTTCCACGGTAACTTTCCCTTTTACCTCTTTAGAAGAACTACCAAATATCATGAGCTGTTTGCCTTCACTCAGTTTGATCTTCAAAGGCTTCTTGATGTGACCCTCTGCCTTGACAGATACTGATGCATTGCCACTGTTATGAACTTGTAAGCAGAATTCTGCCATTGGGTGCTGTTTTGATAGTCTGCCCAGGTCGATTACAGCTGGATGAAACTCTAGGTAGGGCATACGTACTTTCCCTTCGATGTTGTGCGAAATTGTCCCGTCTTTGGTATTAGAATCAAACACTGTTTGCAGCATAAAACTGGATTTCATCGGTGGTGTCACTGTCAAGTTCAAGACTTCTGTTGAGTCTGGGCGAATTTGAAGTGGGAATTCATCAAGAGGGCAGGTGAGAGCTTCCTCTCTGCATATCATGCCGTTTACAGTTGTAGTAACTCCACTTGTGTTTCTGAGTTCTAATTTGCGGGTAACCGGATTGTCAACGTCCGTCTTTTCGAATGTCATGTATTTCGTGTCTATCTGCAGCCTGGGCCATTCTGCTTTCCCACTCGCACTGATTTGCACACTTCTACATTCTGTACCGTCAGGCGCCATAGCTGATATACGTGTAGTCCCGCTGTAATCGCCTTCGGCTTCAGGGTTCGCATGAATTAGCACTTTGATTTCGTCCCCAGGTTCCAGTGCACAGTCTGACAGTTGAAATTCAACAGCATCCCTGCTTTCCTCTGTTTTTTCCAGCACAAGTCTGACATTACCACTATTACGTAATGAAATATCATTACAGCTTCTGGGTGTCGCTGGGCTGATTGGCAGGAATGATTTCTGCACTGGATCAAAGGTTGAAATCAGTCTGCCTGCATCATACAAACAGAGCTTTGGCGTACAAACTGTGTATTTGATCACCATCTCATGAAAAGTCTCTGCCATGTAGTAGATATGAAGACTGATTTCCTTCTCTCCATCGGGAGGACTGATACGGAGGCTTATCTTTTGTTCCTTCTCTTCCAATGGCTTCAGCAGTATTTCATCTTTGTCAAGTCTTAAGTTTGCCTCGTGGACAAACTTCAACCTCAGTGGGATGGACAGTGGATTCTTCAGTTGGAATGAACGAGTGGCGCATGGTGGTGATCTGCATGACGATGATGACCGAGTGACACATAGGGGTAATCTGCATACCTTCTGAAGGTCAAGAACTGAACAGTTGTTTAACCTGTCTTCGCATAGTCCTGGACACAAGGCGAATTTGTCCAAAAACTGGATTTTGAAGTTGACAGATAACTGAACTTCAGTTGTGACTTTATGGTTCTCACTGTCTGTCAGAGAAATGCGGAATGACTCGCTGTAGGCACCAGGGGGAAGTTTCTCAAGGTCAGGTTCAATTGTCATGTTGACAAAATCACCATTGGCAATTTTACCCTTTGCGCCAGGTTTGATGCCAATGTTCATGTCCTCGTGAGAATTGTTGAAGGCGTAGTCACAGTTGAAATTGGTGCTGCTGAGGACAAGGTGGATCCCTTTAGGTCTGTAGATGTCCTTTACGAGAACACCCAAGTCGAGAGTAACATACGAGTGTGACAACACTAAGGAATCCATCGGATCTTTTTCTACATCAAGCCTTGCGACCTTCGGTTGTACCCTTTGTACATCTTTCAAGGAGAGTTTGCATTTTATGGGCTGCATCCCGGCTGTCCCTGAGATCGAACTACTCAGTTTGCGAAGACGAGACTCTTTTTCCTTCAGCTCATTCCAGATGGAACCCATTTGTAATTGATAGTCTGGTGTTAACAAGTACTTGTTCTCGTCAACAAATCTCATTGCGTTGGCGTAATCAGCTTCTGATGAGCACAAGGTATCCTTCATGACTTGTGAAAGGTTTCCCACAACCCAGGACAGCATCTCACTGACAGTTTTCAGGTAGCGCAACACTGAACTTCGTCCGGGTTCACGGACATGCAAGGTTTTAAGTGCTGTCTCCACTGCTTTCCGTTGTTCAGACAAATACCCTTTTTGCAAACAATTCATGGATGTTCCTGACCACCATGATGAGTTCAGGAAATCTTTTGCATGATAGATGCACTTTGCTGATTTCAGAAACTTTGACTTTTGGTCTTCTAACTCATCAAAGTATTCTTCTGTCATCTTGACTTCGGAAGTAAGTAACCTGACTAAAGATGCCACCTTCTTGGCTTCATCTATCAGCTGCTCTGATATTCCATCACGAAGAGATTTCTCAGTCACATCCATCATCTGATTGAGACAGTATCGGAATTCACTTCCAATTCTTCTCCCATCATCAGCCGTTGATTGAAGGTGTTCAGCTACCTTCCTGAGCTTGTCAGTCATCAAGCGATTCAAGGTGAGTCTTTTCAAGTCCTCTGGATCTGAATAATTGAATTCAGACGGTTTTGGTAAACTCTCATATTTTGGCTGCTTTGGTTCTGCCAATTTGATAATCTCGACACACCTTTCCAATCTTCCTAAATCCTTTTCACATTCAGACAAATGACCAAATACACTTTTGTGTGTGACTGCCGAGTGACCCGCCCCCGCGGCTGATTCCGTTGACTCATCGGTTAAATCACTGGCCGTTTCTGGATAGAACCGCCTCATTTCTTCAGGAATTGGAATAAACGCAACATCATAGTTGTACCTCAAGTTAATTTTGCTTTTGGATACTGTCGTTTTAGCTCCTGCAACCATTTCATGTGGGAGTCCCTGCTGCAACGTATCTAGGTTTATTTCTGACTCAAAGAGGACTTCTGTCTGCCCGTCTTCTCCTATCATTTCTACTATGATGTGAACCACAGAAACGTTGCTCACAAGATTAAGCGAATATTTCCGCAAAGGAAGATCAGATCTGTAGAGTGGGAATTCTTTTTCCAAACTTTTCACATTTTGAAATGATTTGCTTTCCTGGGGCAACAATTTGCCGTTGTATTCCACAGTAATTCTTAGCCTACCAGTGTACCTAATGTGCCAAGCACGACCATATTTTCTGTAGAAGTAGTTCATTTTCTTGCGGCTGTGTTTGTCAATGAAAATTTTTTCCATTTGGATTCCAAGCATTCGCGGTTGCTTGTCGAAAAGGTTTTTCATTATCGGTCGAGTCACCGTGCCCAAGTTCAGCATGTGTGTTTCCAATTCATTCATCCGGACAACAAGCTCATCAAACTTTCCCCTGTCCGATCTCCGCGTTGTTACAGATGACGTTTCTTCCATAACCTTGTAACAAGCGACTAGTTTCTGAGGAATTAACTTCTGAAGTACCTTGGCCTCATCTCTCGACGTCTGGCGAGAGATCAACTCACTTTCGTAGGCCATTTTGCGTCTTTCATTTTTTTCCTCGCAGCGCTTCAGCTCCTCCTCGTACTTCTTTGCCATATCCTGTTTGATGTCTTCCAGAACCCCTTTCCTCATTTCCATCAGAGTGTTAACACCATCTACCCAATCATTTCCAGATTTCTCCAGTTCCTCCAAGAAGCCGTCGAATTTTCCAATGGACTCTTCATAATTTTCAACCTTCTTGCATATCTCTGCCATCCCTCCAATGAAGGCTCCAGCTTTCATCATTTTGGTTCCAACTTCAATGTCTGAAATGCCCACCAATTTACTAATGCTGCGACCTTCCAAAAGGCTTTCTTCGACTTCCTTCACTGGCATACACAATAGTTCATTCACCGAGTGAATACACTTCTCTGCATACAGAATGGTTTCCTCAAAGCGTTTGTTGACATCGCCGAACAGATCATCATTTTTGAATGCAGCAATAGACAAGTTCATGATCTCCTGTAGTGCATGGTATCCATACTGAGCAATGATAGCAGCCGGTGTAAAATGACGATCCTGCCGTTTGCCTCTCAGGTAGTTGCAGATTGAATTCTGGGAGAAATCCAAGTCACCGACCATAGAGAGAAACTCTGTGCTTAAGAGAATACAGACAAGTGCAGCATTTGCCTTACTGCTCATTTCAATGATATTGTTCAGGAAAGGCTTCAGATTATTTCGATTGTTTGACATTGCGTTCATCAATATTTTGGCAAAGACAGTCAGAGCACACCCTCTATACTCATGATGGTCGACGTCCAACGTTTTGGACAAGGTACACAACTCACTGCTCAAAGAATACAGAATATCTGATGATGACGATGTCCCTGGTGAACGGTTTTGCCCTGTCTTCATGATCTGACCGACCACATCAATAAGATGTCCGAGAGCATCTACTTCCTCCTGGGTGAGCTGATTGCTAGAACTGTTGGAAAAAGTGGTAAGCAGTTTTGCCAAATGTTCTTTCATACACGTCATCACCACAGAAACGTGCATCAAGCCGTCAATGCCCTTGCTAGCCCACTTCGTCATGTCCTTGCCTATTTGCGTCTCATTCGTTTTAGTTTGCTGGATGTAGTCATTTAGATTCTTCACTTGGTCCGCAAGTACATACAGTGACACTGACTGAAGGTTTGAGAAGCTTGTCAACTGATGGTCGTCGAAACCTAGGCTCTTTGCCTCGTCACACAATCTTGCTTGGAGAATGGTCAGTGCCACATTGTTGTTCGGCAATGTTGGCATCTCCGAATATCTCAGAAGACTATCGGTATGTTGGCTTGTTTTGCCAGATTTGCAGATGCTGTATAACATCATGCGTGCTAGGAACTTCCTCGAATATGCAACATGAGACTGGTGTATACCATTTGACAGTTTGCTTTCCAACTCGTATATGTCTCTAATACAGGACATAGTCTCTTCCATTTCATCGTCAGACAGTTCAACAGATACATGCAATGAAGCATCACTGGGAATGACTTTGGCCGAGCTTTCTTTAGCTTTCTGCCAAACATCAAGAAACTCTCCGATGAAACCGGTGTCCTTTTCCAGTTGCATTACATCTGCCATGTTATACATACATGATCTGATGGATGTCGAGATGGACTGGCCTGATAAAAGGCATCTGGTGAAAACCTGTGCTAACCTTGATCCTTGTCCTAAGAACACTTCCCACTGATGGAGGTGCTTCAGTGTAAGGTCGTTGATCTCACTCTGGAGTTCATTTAGAAGACTGCAACACTCACTAACGCCTTCTTTGTCACGGTCTCCATGTGAATGGTACATCTGTTTCACTTTTTGATACAATTCCTTTGTTCGAACATGCCCAATTCGTATTTTCCTGCAGTCACTTTGCGATTCCTCCGGTACGTTATCTGTCTTTTCGAGAATGCCGTCCAGGACAATGGTGATCATTCTGTCAAAAATGTCTGACACATCATGACCATATTCTTCCACTGAATTCAGAAAGCCAGACCAACCATTTGTAAGCTTTTCCCTGTGCTCATCTTCGATGGTTTTCATGTCCTTCCTCTCCGAATTCAACTTGTCTTCTAACTCATTTTTCTCCTTTTCATAATCCAAAGTGTGTCTTTTGAAACTCTCCATTTCCGCCTTTTCTCTCTCCTTTCGGTTCAGCAGTGCTTCATGAGAAGCTGTGAATTTGCCACTTTTCAGGTCTTTCATTGTGCGCTCATGTGCATTCCTTCTTTCTTCAAAGTTCCCAGACAATGCCTTCAGTTCATTTTCTATCGCACTGATTTCTGCTTGAACTGTACTCTTCTGAGAAAGATAATCCTGGCGTAATGGGCCGTGAACGCACTGCGAAATCGCGGTGTCTTGAAGACTGTACAATTCAGTGAGACCGTCACTAATATCACACCAAAATCTTGAGCAGAAATGAAGAAAGTTGAGATTTGAAAAGAGGACGAATGCAGGTAAATCCTGATCAAGTTCAACATCGCCTGCATGAATGAGATCAGTTATTGTGTCAGTGAACATCCTGCTTGTGTGCTCCATGAACTTGGGTTGGAACAGGTCGCCCTCGTTCAGTTTGAAAAGTGTCTTCATCCCTTTCTCGAGCAATGCCTTGTCCAACCCATGTGAGCTTGTCCCTTGATCTGCTAGCATTGTGCAATTGTCAAGTGTAGATTCTGTATATGAAGCTACAAAGTCTTGGATTTTGTAGAAATCTTGCTGAATTGAATGGCCTTTGGGTGCTGCCCTATTCAGATGTTTAGATAAGATGTACCCTGCTTGCTTGATATCATCTATACGTTGGCCAAGTGTTGCAATGTCAACAGGATATTTATCACAAGAAATGGAAACAAACTCATTCAGTGCTGCAACTGAGTTAACTTCCATTTCACCAAGGTGCGAAAAATGTTTCAGCCTCAATTCTTGGAGAACATTTTGCAGCTCACGGAGGCACTTCATCACATTCTCCTCCTTACAGTCCTCCTCAGTCTTTGACAGCGCGACTTTGAGTTTGTTGCCAAGTAGCAGTGATTCTGCATCATCAAGATGACTACGAAGGGATTCCAGTTGAAGGATGCATTCGTTAGGCCCAGGATAATTTATTATCATGTCCCTCGTGATGTAAAGAGCATGCCCTGTGTTTTGCAGGTCCCACAGGCATTTGATGGTATCCTCGAATTTTGCTGGAGTTTGTGGGAGTGATCCAGCACCCATTGACTCTAGATCTTTCATCATACGTTTCAACGCCGCCTTACTATCATCTGGCTTGAGACAGTGGATGCCGGCGGATGTCAGTTCGATGTCTGAATCCTTGATATCGCTCACTTTGGTCGACTCCAGGATGTCTGTTATATCACTGTGCAAGTTCATTTTCTTTTCTTCTTCCAATGCCTTCTTTTCCTGACCAAGCATTTCCTGCAATCTTGTAATTCTAATCCTCATTTGGTGAACATGGCTCTCAGACTCGGTGGTGAGATCAAACTCCTGAATTCTGGTCAGTTCATCAACTATTTGTTTCTGAATCACATCAAGGCCATGGGATTTTGCATCTTTGCCAAGGTCTTGCAGAAGGCCTTCCCATTCTTTCAGTTGATTCCTCCATTTCTGTAGCTTTGGATTTGACAGCTTTTCTTTACTAACAGATGAGTCTTGTCCAAGTGTTTCATCATCCAGGTCTTTGATGAAATGATTGTTCAGCTGCGTGATATCGAATTGGTATTCCTCAATCAAAATGTTCATATCTGTTGAAGAGGGAAACAACTTTTTCACCAACTCTGCTGCATCCTTGGTGATACTTTTCAGTACCTCTATGAACTCCAAACATGACCCTTCTACTCTACAGCCGTCATCTGATACGTACTGTAAAATAGTGGTGAAATTCTCTCTCAACTGACTGGAGGCAGTGCATGCATCTTGGTAACAGGTCTCTGTGTTGGACACAAGGCACGCCATCAGTATTTGGTTGATATGTTTGTGACAACAATCCAGTAGACATGACAACGTATGAAATCGGCGTACATTCCGTGCAAACAGATGCTCCTTCAAGTCATCAATCACACGCATCCAATTGAGTTTTGCTTGGTTATGTTCCAAGATTTGGCCAAGCCTTGACTTTCCCACAAGGCTGTCATCCATGATCCTGCCTTTTAGTTGTTTCAATTCATTCTGAACTTTCACATCAAAATCTGTCACATTGACATCCTCAACGGTATTGAGTATACTGCTCAGGTCAGCGAAGTCGCATTCCTCTGTCTGGGTTCGTTCAACAGATTCGAGTATGTTTTGCAAGCCACTCATGACGGTTTTTAATGAGATTGTCAAAGTCTCCGTTTTGTTCGATCGTTCTAGGATATCCTCCAGGTTTTGCTGTGCTTCGCGGGTTTGGTCCAGTAGTTGATCAAGATCTTCTCTGTCAACTTTCATTCCTACGAGATCGTTCATATCCGTTTCAAACAGAAGCTTTTGTAGCACCAATGCAGTTCCCAGGAATGGCAGTTCCTTCGGGTAATCTGGCAATTCCAATTTGACATCTCTCACATCCAACCTTGTCTGTCTCTTCCACGACATGTCCTTCAGATTTTCAATTGTGCCCTGTATGTCTGACACGCTTCCACGTACACTTAGAGTATAGACATGAATATCGTCGTAGCCAAATGCGAGGAGGTTCCGCCTATCAAAGAGAACCGATGACCCATCACCGAATACGAGAATGACATGATCGTGTGTTTGATCTCCGTACAGCAACTCCTGTAACTCATCACTGGATGTCATGTCCAGGAAAGCTATCTTCAGGGACAATGTCTTTGTTGCCCTGCCAGTGAGAACACTTTCGAACAAGGCCACGATGTCTTTGATGCCCTCTTGCAGAACACTTTCGCAACTGGTACCCATCAGAAAATTTTGCAAGTAATTCTTGTTCTTGCTGCCAGAGTTGTACGTTTGCATCCAATCGTACATGAGCTGTCGACGGTAATGTTGAAAGAAGGATTGCATCATTTCCAAGAGTTCCCCATATTCTGCTGTAGATTTCAGTTTGACAAGGTTTTCGCACGTTTCATCAATTTGTTTTCTGACTGCATCTACCTCATCTCTTAGAGTTTCCAGCTGTTTCTTCTTGGCGTCACTGTCTCCATCTGCGTCAGCGCCCTCCGCAGTCGCAGCACTAACTGAACTCTCTAAGTCAAACAGTAGTTGGGAGAATGAGTTGCACTCAAGTTTCAAACCGCGTACAGTTGTATTAATGCGCTGTAACTGTTTCTTTTCTTGCCGCAAAGCATCTTGTTTCTCGGAGAAGATCCTTAGAACTTTCTGAAGAACATGCAGAATGTTCATTCTTGAGAGCAGTGTCAGCGTCAGTGCTTTATCAGAAACAGATGTCTCCATAAAGATCACCGGAGTCGCACAAATCAGGGCAAACTTAGAGGCAAGAAATTCCATCCTGCACGCGGTGGCTGTGATGAATTTATCATCCTTGAAGTCTTCAAAGGCACTGAACATCCCTTCCATGGCATCGTTGCGATGTTTTTCGTTCCCAATGACTGGCATCCTTAACGACCTCTCTACAGCGCTGACGGCAAAACTCATGGTTTGTGACTTGATACCGACGTCTTCTCCAGATTCAGATAGATCATCGATAGTCGACATCATTTGCGTCAAAATGTCCTGATGGCCACTGTTTGTGAGTCGTGCCAAGTGTGCAGAGTATGACTCGGCAATACTCAGTTTCCCTAACATGGTTCTGATCTCCTTCAGTTCTGCAGCGACAGCATCATAACTGATCTCAAGTTGAGTCAGTTTGAAAAACGATGCACAGACCACATCGAGGTGACCTACGTGGTGAGAGAGAGCTTCCACGACTCGTTGGCGATTTTCTGAATCAAGGAACGTTGCTGTGCTCGCATACGAATGAATTTCATCCATCATGCGCTTGCAGTGTCCTTCGATCAACTTGTTTATGTGGTAGACATTGTCGTCATAGATATCCTCATGAAAAACACCGGATTCTTTCAACGCCTTCAACCAGTTAGTCGCAGCTTCGGCGTGACTTCTACAGGCAAGCCACGTGTCAGGTACAAGATCGTCGAGTTGAGACAGTTCATCCGAGTCTCCCACAAGATCTGCTTTGAATGAGTTCAATATCGTTTGCATGGAATTCACAAACTCCCTCACAGAGTCTTCAACTTCAGCCCTTTTCAAATCATGATAACGAAAGTTGGTAGCGTGGACAAGTAATGCATGGAGAATGTGCACTGCCAAATCCCCTACACTTTTTGCGATACGTCTGTCAGTATACACGGGTGGTTTGACTGGCCTACTCCCGACGATTTTGTCACTTGAACCACTGAGTGCCGTGACCTCCCTCTCAAGCACTCTCTTGTAGATCCTCAACATTTCCTTCCTGCCATTGACGATAGGATCAAGATAACACCTGAATACTGCCGCAGAGAACGCTCTAATTGGGTCCTCTTTCTCGTATCTGATGCGGTGCATCACAATATCTGCTGCAGTCATCAAACTCCTGTAGGTGAACTTGTAGTTCTTCACAAGTTGGATATTTTTCTGTTGGCATTGCTCTTTCATCATGTGATGTAAAGAAACAAGGATTCTCACAATATGGTCACTCCCCTGGACTTCCTGAAGCTGCAGTGACAGAAGATCATGGGCATCAGTTGCATACACCTCTTTAGAACTGGACTTCTCACCAACAGTGTCTATAGTATCAATTCCTTTGAGGTTAATGTTTATGCACCTGTTGCGGAAAGCACTGCTCAAACTTGTGCCTTTACTACGATCAGAGTTAATAGTAGCAAACAATCTGAATTCCGGATGGATGCCACCATTCTCGCGAGTGAGGACTTCATCAGTTCCACTTTCAATCAAGGCGATCTGAGGATCAGCTTCTGCTACAGAGTTCAATCGTTCCAACACGTCTCCTGATGCCTGATCAATGTTATCAAGAAGTACCCATTCACCTTTCCGAATGGCTTCGACCAGAGGGCCTTCAACATAGAAAAAGTCGATGTCAGACGACGTGTCCCTTCTCGTTCCCATCAGTTCATCCACATGGGCCAAGTCAAGGCAAAGTTGTCTCAAGTGATTCAGGCACTGGCCATGCGTCTCCTGCAGCTGTAGTTGCATCATCTCAACAATTTCTGCACAAACCTCTTTCAGATGATCAAAAGTAAGATCAGTTGATTTGCCGTGATAGAGTCGTTTGTGCCTCAGATAATGCCTTGATAAGTCTTCAAAGGTCTTCGATTCCTTGGCAAATGAGAAGGACAACGTGACAAGGTTTCCGAAGATGTCCTTGAGCTTGATCAGTACCTTCTCCTTCAGAAGAGCTTCATTCGTGACAGTCCACGAACCCAGTAAGTCACTTGTTGTGGTGTCTTGGTTCATCGGGAACAAGGTTATTTTCCTCTGTGCTAAACGGGCCAGTTCGAGAACAAGCGATGTCTTGCCAGCAGCATTGCCACCATGGAGGAGAATAGTATGACCAGTTCTGGAGGCAGTCGCTAAACATGCCAAGTTATCGATCATAACTGGAGTGTGGTAAAAGGGTAGCTGTACTGGTGATGGAGAGTTACCCTTTGCTAAGTACACATGTCCAATTCTGACAAACTGGTCAAGATTCTCTTCTATTTCCAGGAAGAACTGACTCGAACTTTCCGTCTGTGGAGGGAAGTACTTGTCCATCAGAGCACAAACCTTTTCCCTGTCGACAGCCCTCGGGAGATTCTTTTCGTAGATGATTCTCAGCAGCAAGCGAATGCCCTCAATGGCAACAATGTTGTTCGTTTTTGTTCTGTTTTCTATGCCAACGTGCGACAACTTATGGAACTCGGAGTTGGTTTCAGCAGCTCGAATGAACTTTACAATATCTCTGAGATTGAAGCTGGTGTTACTCATTCTACTTCCAATTTCACGATTCGCAGCTGCTTTAGACACTTCCGTGTGGAATGCAAGAATATGTTTGACTTGATCTTCTGGAATATATCCACAAGTCACAGGTCCTTCGGATCCGACTGGGATCATCTTGTGCAGACCAATTTGCCAAATTTCCTCTGGAGAGAAGTCGCTGAGGTTCAATGTAGTGAAATGGTTTTCCACTGATTCTGGAAGCTTGTTTCTACCACCTCCGATACTCTCTGGGTTTTTGGTGGCAAACAGTGTTATCTTCCCGAGTTCTATAACTTTTCCTGTTGCACCAAGGCGTAGGGATTTGTGTCCAGCAAAAATGGGGATCAGTTTGTCCAAGAGGATAGGCTGAGCGAGGTTCAATTCATCCAACAATATCCATGTTGTTGATGAAGCCTTCAGGGCCTTCAGTAATTCACCTTCCACAAACTCAAACGTTCGTTTCCCATGATGCATTCTTGGTATGAACGATCCCATCAAGTCCTCGTAGGTTGTATTTGCACTGAAATTGATTCTGACACATTTATAACCCAGTGCCTTTGCCAAACTTTGGATAATCTTGGTTTTGCCAATACCTGGTGGACCATTGAGGAGCAATTTGAGGTCACACTTAACGGCCGCAAATATCCTGCAGATATTTCGAAATGTTGACGCGCATAGATGAATGCCATCCAAGGGCTGCACTGCATGTGCATCCGGTGCCAACGGACATATGAAATCTGTTTTGAGGAGGCGAGCAGACGCACTGTGGTCACCAGTAACCAGTTCTGCCCAATCCCGCTTTCTGTTCAACTCAATGGTTGTACCTTCGGATACCATTTTTATGCTTTCATCATGAGGAATGCGTAGTGCAGAGAGTACTGTGGGCAATGCGGCTTTTTCTAGAGCCTTGTCATGATTCTGAAGCTGATCCAACCAAAGGAACATGATTCCAAATGCTAGTGTTTTCTTGAACACACTTGCTGTAATCTCCGAAGTCCCTTCAAGCTGCTTCTTCACAAAACAGCCAAGTCTTGTCATTTCGCGAGGAGTGATGGTAATGTGCTTTTGGAAATGTTTCATCAGTTGAACCAACTTTTCTTCTAACTCTTGCGGATTAATTCCATGTTTTATCTCCAGTAACTTTGAGAGAGAAACCATCTCTTTGTCCTCATACGATGACACCTTTATCTCTGTCATTCGGGATCTGATAGCCGGACTCAGATTCAGCTTGCGTAGCTTGCCTTTTGATTCATGAACAGTACCAAACACCATCATATCAGTGGAAACTGTCAAATTACTTTGGAAATTCTTTCTTGCCTTGACTTCTCGACCACTTGTTTGTTCCTCATCAGCAATTGTCAAGTCTTCAAACACGGCAAATGTCGGCTCCGTTTCCAACAAACTGTTCAGTCGTTCAGTCACTGCTTGAGAAGGAAGGTCTATATCGTCGAGTATCAAGACACTGCCTTCTTTTACAGCTTTGGTGCAAGGACCATCTTGGAAAATGAAGACAACATTGAGAGATTCATCCGATTGGACTTGTCTAACCTTCTTCAATACTGTGTTGAATTTATCAGCAATAACTCTCAGAGAGTTGATGCTGCAGTGTGCCTCAGGCGGAACATTTTTATACAGCTGCTGAACGCAACAATCCATGGCATCTTTCATCTCATCGAAACTGGGGCTGTCCAATGTGACATTTGATGTGGAATCTTCAGAGATGGAAGATCTTCCAGGATCACGAGGTTGCGGTTCCGTAATGTAATATTCATCATCATCTTCGTCACTGGAGATTGCTTCAAGTGGTGCACTGGTCTCCTTAACGGTGCTCATCCCGGCTTCCTTGCCAGTATCACTGTCTTCGCTAAAGCTTGCCTCTTCCTCATCACCCAACGACTCCATATCTCCCAATGATTCCTTATCATCATCGTCATCATCACCACCGTATTCCGAATCACTCTCAGATGCAGACGCACTGTCTGTGTACCTGTCCGCAGGATCGATGGTACCTACAGGCCGAAGATCACCCACATCAAGAACATCTTCCATATTAAGTCCTTCATCACTATCAGACTCCTCATCTTCAACCTGTTTTGGCAGGATATCAATGTTTGTCACCTTTTTAATCAGCTGTGCCTTTAGAATGCTTTCAACATCTTTGTTGAGGTTTCTGACGCTTTTTGCAACATCTTGCAACCGTGTTTCAATGCCCCTAACGTTTTCTTCATAATGATTTTGCAGCGTAGACACTGTGTTGTCAGCAACTGAAGAGAACTGCAATGCCATCACAGAAAGAAGGTCGACGACTTCTGTGAAGGAGTATGGCCTAAGACCACCAATCAAGTCGGCTGAATCCATGTCCTGATTACACAACACGTTTACTTGATCTGCTTGTCGATCATGCAGTTGGCACCAAGTCTCTATGAGATGACTCTTGTAGGATGTTGGTCCTATCAGTAACACAGGCTCCCTGCACATCCCCGCAACACAACAATTCCAAAGGTGTTCACGAAATTCCGATGAAGATGTTGCCAGCATTTTCCACAGGTCAGTGTCAGTGTCTCTCAGCCTGAAGTCTAGTTTCTGGTCTGGATTGTTAGCATCGATAAGTCTGCGGAGTTTGCTGTCCACAGTAATTCTTGGTCTGAGACTGCTTAAGCCGTGTTTCACCCTTGAGTCGGGAAATGCAGTCTTCAGAACAGAAAGGAGTTTCTCCTGATCATCTTCACATACCCTCGGGTAGAACATCTGGAAGCCTATCACGCCCCAGTCAAGGGAAGGGAAGACGGACTTTCTTCTAATCCACTTGATAATTTCTCTCATGGTGACTTTGATTCCCTCACCCAAGAGTGGGATGTTTGACTTCGTCCTTTTCTCCTTGTTCATCAGCGAGTAGACTTTAGCAAGTGGCTTGGATGCATCTTTGACTTCTTTCTGAAGAGCTGGCATTGCTTTCAAGTCATCGTACTCCCTAGTCCTGATGATGAATTCCAATTCATTCTCTGAGAACTCCTGGAATGAAGTCTCCGTGAACCTAGAACGTAATGTAGTCGGTAGTTCTTTCCTGCCCGCGTAACTGGATCCATTCTGTGTGGCAAAGAAGCGGAAACCTTCTGAAGCTACTACAACCTTGTTTGTCGCTGGATTCATGATGGAATGATCTCCCTCAAGGAGAGGATACAGCATGTTCAGTATAGCTGGTTCAGCTAAATCAAACTCATCTGCCAAGAAGAATTTCCCCTCTTCCATTGCCCTTATAAGTGGTCCAGGTGCATAACCACCAGTTGGAAGAAGCGAGCCGAGATAATCATTCACCGATGTGTTGTCTGTGTTATTCACTCTTTCTAAATCTCTTCCTAGACACTTTGCCAGGTGGACAACCAAAGACGTCTTTCCCGTCGCAGCAGGGCCTTCGAGAAGGATTGGATACTTGCAGATGATTGCATTTGACAGCATGCAGGCGCTGTTGAATCTTGTTTTTGTCCTCTCCTTGTCGATGATGTGATTCTTGTCATTTATGTCTTTGTTCTGCTTGATATAGTTATAGAATTCATCATGCTGTGAACTAATCTCAGGAAACACCGATTGCAGGTATCTCCTCTTTAATTCATATTTATCCCCTTGCCTTCGGAACGGTGAAATCAGATTCAGGTCAACAGCTGCACTGAGTGCACTGAGGCACCCTACTTTGACTTCATCTGAATTCAGTGCTTTGTATGCCCCATCCACTGTTCTTGCAAAATGATGCAACGTCAAAGTCTGTCCCTCATTCAGCTTTCTGAATGCTGACATAACCTTTTCTTGGTAAATCCGAAGATCAGAATCTCCAGAAAGAGCTGAATAAACTTCCTCAGCCATTTTGCTGGAAGTCATCAGCTGATTTTCCAAGTGAATCACAGCAAATCGGTTGTAGAGTGCTGGACTTAGCTCAGTATTGGTGGCAATGTTGCTTCCCTTGAGACGTTCGGTCATCAGGTTCCCCTTGGGTGGTGTCATGGTAGCAATGATCCGAAAATCTCTGTGAGGTCGAATAGACTCTGTGCCTTTTGTTGCATTCTCCGTGATCGTCCATACTGGTGGATTTTCGAGGACACTGTTAAGTCTTTCCAATACTGTACTTTGGGCTTCAGAAAGGTTCTCAAGGATCAACCAGCAACCTTCCTTGACAGCCCTGGTTACTACACCTTTTCTCCACTCAACACATTTCTGTTGAGGAACCAGGCTTCCTACAAGTGTCTCCAGTTCAGTTTGGGGTGTAATATGTAGGGAGATAGTCTTTTTCTCCAAGAGGCGTGCCAAAGCTCGGACAGTTTCCGACTTTCCACAACCAGCTTCACCAGTTATAAGAACTGGCTGCCTTTGTTCAATGGCCCTCGCCATTTGGATCCAGCATTCTTTCATCTGGTGTGTGATGGCTGATATGGGAAAGGCACTACAATGCTTAGGCACTGGAAGTGACATCTTTTTGCTCTTGTAATATTTCGCAATGGTTTCGGTGAACAAACCACTGATCTTACTTCGCACCTTCTTGTCACGTGACAGGTCCACAAATCTTTGATGTATAGACTGCAGCTTCTGCTCCTGTGAACCAATGCCTGAGGATGCAATTTCAAGACTCTCATGCAGGAAACCGAAGCCAATGTTAGGAAGCTGATTCTGAAGAACACATTCTTTCTCAAGTAGCTTCCTTATGGCCTTGTATGCAGCAATAGTGACTTGGCTGACCAGGTTATTTGATGATAATTCTGGTATGGAATACTGAAGGCTTTCTCCACCAAGCTTGATAACTCCTTGCCTCTGGTCACCGGTCGATACTTCAATATCTAGCTGTCCATCAAATGGTGTGAAGCTTTCCTCACCAAGACCGTTTCGAATTGCTTCCAGAATCAACTTCCTGCTGCTTTCTTTGCGGAATCGTGCGCCATAGATCTGCCATGCCTGTTTTGCAAGAGCCTTGTTATCTATGGAACTGTCTCCCAAGGACGGGAGTAGTCGATCAGCCCAACGCAAAGCCTCCCGAAGGGTTATTTCTGCATATGGCGTATTTTTTTCCTGGAAGGCACTTTCTGCCATGGCTTGTTGTATATACCGGTGCGTATCCATTATCTTCCTGGCAACTGTGTATCCATTCTTTTCCGACACTCCTTTTTGAATGAGTTTTTCTCGAATGATCTGCTTCATCTCATCATCGGTTGGACTACTAATGATGACTGGTACATATCTTGACAACATGGCTGACGACTGTTCCTCTCGTTTCCCTTTGTACAGACCTGTGCTTGGATTCTGGGTGCAAAACAGGCGAAAATCTGTATGTCGTTTATACTCTACACATCGCCTTTCTTGCATAGCATTTTCTCCATCATCTGAACCTTCTGCCGATTCTGTAGGCAGAAACAGGACTCCTGTGTCGATGGCATTTTCTATACTACAAACGACCGATTCTGGCGCAAGATTCATCTCATCCAGAAGAAGCCAAGCCCCTTTCCTGAATGCCAGCGTGAAAGGCCCTTCCTGAAATTCAACCACGGTTTTGTCATTCCTTTTGGTGGGCACTGCGCAGCCAAATATATTTGCTATGGTCGTACTACTCGACATGTTGAACCTGATGACTGGTTTGTGTAGTTTTCGGGCCGCTTCCATCACGATTGCCGTTTTTCCAACTCCAGTTGGGCCTTCCAGAAGCAGGTTCAATGGATTCTGCACAACCTCCAAGATAAGTGTCAAGTTTTTCTTCATGGTATCCGTTTCAATCAGTGGTTCCAAACCACTGGGCACGAGCATCTCTAAGTCGTCATCAAGTGTACATGGTTTAGAGTCCTGTGTTGCTGTGCCTGACAATCGATGAATATCTTTGTTCGATTCGAGAAAGCCTTTCACCATCTCTATCTCAACTCTCAGTGATGCCTCACTAACTTTGCAGCTTGGAAAATCTTGTGACTTCAGATCTTCATAGTACATTTGGAGAAGATTGATCGGTTTCAGTTCTTGGGTTTGCATATCTTTCGACTCATCCTCTGGAGATGGCGCAACAGAGAGCGATCGCTGCAAAACCGATGGCCGCCCCTTCGATTGTACTATTTTCAGAAGCCTGTTCTGTATGCGCCTGTCATATCCTCGTATGTGACATACAACCCTAACACAAGGGTCTCTGATGTAGAAAATATCATGTGTAAAGCCAGAGACGAGTTCCATGAAATGGTTATTGAACACCACTTGCAGGAAATGATTTTCTGGTTTAGCCACAGCGTTGCAGAAAAATTTGAAGATCTCGGCGACATATGATGCATTCATCAAATCTCCATCGCCAAATAAGTACTTGAGGGTACTGTCCAGGATTTTGGTTGACATCGTGGTCAGTTGCGGGTGCAGAAGTATCAGAAGGAAGGCTTTCACAGTTTTGACTGGAATGTCATACCGTAACAAGTTACTTCCTAACAACTCCTGTACTTGCTGTTGACCGAGAATCCGAAGTGCATCAGAGGACTTTTGCAAAATCACGACGATGATGAGGAGCTCAAGTGAGATCTTAAATAAGTAGTCTTCATTTGCATCAGCAGCAAAAGTCAACAGTCGTAAGACACCTTCTTCCATCTGACCACGGACTGCCTTCTCTGGAACTAGGATTTCTAAATCTGTACGCATTTGGCTTTCCTTGAATGCCATCAACAATAGAGACGCTGCTATGTTGAGGATCCGTGGGTCGTTCATAGTCATCAGAATGGTACAGATGAGGGTCAGAGGCATGTCTTCTATTGAAACACTACTGATATTGTTCAGCACTGCTTCCATGAGAGGGACCACGTGTTCCATACCATCTGGACCTCCGTGTGCCACATCTAGCAACCAGAACAGCACCTTTGATGCAAGCAATTCTGACAACTCTTCCTGCTCGATATATTTTACCATCTTTTTCAACAATTCTAGAAACGTCTGGCTGTGATCCTGAAATGATTGTTTGGAAATTTCTTGGAAGTCACCATTCAGGACATCAAACCATGACTCCAGTTGCTGGACTCCATCCTCTGGGAAGATGATGTTGGTGATGACTTTCCAAAAGATTTCATTTTCTTCTTCCCCTCTTTGTCTTGTTATCAGTGATTTTAGAAAACCAACTGCGTCTTCCTTTTTCCATTTTCGTGCTGCTCGGAGCATGTCCTCGGTGACCAAGTCATCTAAATGCCAGTTTGTCAAGGAGGAAAGACATTCTGCTCCAACTGTTGAAATGTCCTCTAGAGTGTCGTCAACTTCTGAATCACTACCAGGACTGGATCCCGTCGTCAACAAACAGTTGTACAGGGCCTTGCCTACCGCTCTATCGGACACATAACATTCTGTCAGAAGAGAAGCCACGTCTTCACTGTAGTACGGATAGGGTGAGCCACTTTCGAGTGCATGTGCCCTGATGTAGTTTACAAATGTCTGCCAGGACTCGGTGCGCATGTCATCACCATGGCAATAACACAACAAGTTCACTAAACTTTCCAATGCTGACACGCGTGGTTCAGGATCGCTCGTCACATGTCTATGTCTATATTTCCCAAGGTCTTTGGTTTCTTTGAAACCATCGGTCCACACTATTTTAAGAGAGTCTCTGCCACTTTGGTACAATGATTTTATGACACTAATGGGCAGTCCCGTTTTTCCTAAAACTTGTTCTTCAAGGTCTTCTGCAATGTTACATTCGCTACAATGTAAGGATTGAATCCTGCGAGGCCATGCCTCTTTCATCAGCCACGAAAAGTCAGTGTCAACTACCTCTCCAGGATAATTTAATGCTTCGTAACTTGGGTGAGGAAAAACACTAGGGTGTTGTCACAAAACTCTTGTGGCAGCCCATACGTTCCTTGGAGCCGAGAGTTGGCCAGGTCCTTGAAGAGTCGGCAAAACTGAGATCTACCCGGTTCCAAAGTTTTCCTACTGACGGTCGTAATTTTTTGCTTCGTGTCTGTTGTGAATGGTAGTTTCATTCTCTTCAATGGAACGTAAGCAAAGGTAATCCGCAAAAGACAGTCACTGCGTATCCCCTCCTCCATTGATGCATTGAGAAACAGGTAGTGAATTATCCACATCGTGTACCACAGAATATCCGAACGGAGTTCAATGAGGACCGACAAACAGGTCATGATGATTTTTTTCACAAAATTATCCACTGCGTTTCTCAGGTCGTCATTTGAGAACGGGATTCGAGTGGTTTCTAGAAAGTTTTTCATGTTTTTCAGTAACTTCCAAACTGCTTCTTCATCTGCATCTTTACTCGAGGTGTGTTTCCGTTTGTCGTCGTAAAGAAGTTTCGCCAAACTGTTCGTCCACCTCTCGAAATTCTTTACATCTAAAAGAAATTGAATGACATTTTTTGTTCTTCCAAATGAAAAAAATAACATGAAATGAAATGATCCACGGACCATATGCTCACCTGGGTGAATGTACCAGAAAAACAAATAGGGGTGTCCCGTCAATAGTTCAGGTGTTATTGCATTTTCGTGTTTTTGTTTTTGGCCATCTGGTGGCCAAGCCAGGAATTAAATCGATCGTTCAGTAGCGGATATGGAAACGTGCCAGCCCTGTTCACGACGACGACAGACGACACGCCACAAAAAAAGCTCACCTCACAGAGGTGAGCTAAAATGCAGTTAAAACTAGAAATTGACTTACCAGTCAATTTGAAAGACCGCCCTTGGAAATTGGGAGCTAAGACAGAGTTGACTGATCGAGAATTTTTATCGAGCGGCCAGGGTTGGTGCCAGGTTTTTGAAATAGGGAGAATAAAAGTCTCCCATTCCTAAAATGCAGGGAGACTTTTTTCCAAAGAGGGAGACTTTATTTCTCCCTACTAACTTCAGAAGGAGAAGCTCTAAAGGTCACTACTATTCAGTGATAAACTGAACTATGTGCTATGTACTGCCAACAGGGTTCAATAACAGATATCTGGCGGACCAGAAAGGGATTGACTCTTCCCCACATCCATGAATCATCAATCAAGAGAGGAACCAGTCCAGGGTGATCACAACGCCATCTTCACCATACATAACGAACTAAAAGCACATGTGTAATGTAAGCTGCATGTCATAGAGGTGATAGTAATAGTACTATGAATTGCCTGAAGATGGCATTTCAGTCACTCAGTTTGAATCAATCATGAAATACAGATAAAACGAGAAATTTCACCCAAATTTCGCACTATTTGTACACGTGTTGCCGCCAGGAGTGTCTTTGGTGTGGTTGCTGGGGAACCTCCGGCTCACTTGGAATTGGTCCATTGCATACGCCATCGCTATTTTGACTGGGAAGAACCTTCGCGGGCTCTTCCTCCGGGAGATAACCCTCAATTTAGACCCTTGTAAGGGGTGCCCATTGTTTTGTTTACGTGATTGACTCGGATGAAGGCACCAAGATTCTGTACGTACAATCTTTATTTGCATACTTAGTGTCTAATATGTGAAATCAGGTGTGGTTTGGCGATCGCCAGATCAGTCTTGCACGGCATTTAGCATGTTTAGGAAAACCCTGCATTTTTTGGGTGGTCTTCAGAACCGGGTTTGCGTCTTTGTGATGCTGCTGCTCTGTCAGTG